>QWTY01013732.1:0-20489 GCA_008033365.1 Pseudorectes ferrugineus | reverse complement strand
TGACACTTAATCCTTGGAGGAAAAAAAAGAAAGGGAGTGAGTCAAATACAATAAAACTCTGACATTTTTGTATTTGAAGGACACATCAACCTGAAAGCAAATGCTCTGCTTGACCTGTGCAGTGGCTTTCCAAAGAAACTGTGACAGTGGGGAGAAGGTAAGTAGGATGACTCCATCTTTTTGGAAAGTTAAACCTGAGGCTGAACAAAAGGGAGAAATATAGTTCAAGTTTCAGAGAAAATAAAACAAAGGCAGAGAGGTGACCTAATAGCCCCCTTTCTCCTGATGTCGTCATAATAACTGTAATTGTTTTGTTGTTGCAGTGAGTAAAGGCCTCTTCTTCTGGTCCTGTAGAATGGCTCTTTAGCCTACCTGTTTCAGGTAGCACTCTCATCATGCCCATGGCCTACACAAAATCTGCAGCTTGTGTTGCAGATGGCTTCACAGCAGTGCTCGCTGCAGGATGTTCTCAGTGCAAAAGCCATCAAAAAAAAAAAAAAGAAAATAACTGTTTCACATTAGAACAAGTAAAAACTGTCTTTTACAAGTCATTGATAGCACAGGCTGGCAGTGTTCCTCGCCCACCTAACCTTTAGTTCTGTTCAGTGGGCAAGGTCAGCTCCCTTTGTGCCTGCTGAGAGCCTCTGAGTTTGGTAGAAATTTTGCATGAATGCAGATTTCTACAAAAAGGGAGTTTGTTGACAGGATCAGGACCTTTTGGATAATTCTGAAATGACAACACAGCTGGAATGAAGAGCTTGACACGTGTTCTGTGTCTGTGGGGGGGTCATTGATTGCTTTGGGGTTTACACAGAAAACAAACACCTGAGGTCATTCTCCCCATCCCTTTCACTACATAGTGCTGTGCTATCCTTGCTCAAAACCAGCAGATATCCTAGTATTTTTACCTTAAAACCCCAGACTCTAGAGTCATGGTAACACACAAGCTTTTCTGCCTTCCTTCTATAACTACTTCTATAAATAGATAGCCAGATGACTTCTAGATTTCAAAGCTTCTAGGAAAAATGAAACCCATGAACACTAAGGCTTGAAAAAAACAGAAAATATAAGGAGCTTCCTACTTTCTAAAAACTACATCAATAAATGTTGTCCTTCCAAGGTTTTGGTGCCTCTTTTTAGTATTGCAATGGTTAAACTAAGCTGACAACCTGGGAACAGCTCAGGTCAGCAGGAAGTGAACTGGCCTTGTCTGATGGGAGAGTGCACCAACCTCTCAAAGCTGGCATTTAGAGTAGAATTAATACAATTTAATAAAATTTATCTTTGGAAGGTGTCCCTGCCCATGGCAGGGGGTTTGGAATTAGATGATCTTTAAGGTCCCTTTCAAACCAAACCATTCTCTGACTCTATGATTCTGTGATATATATAAAAGTAAGATGTCTGCTCAAAGACAGTCATTTAAATCCTCATCCCAACTATTTTAGACTTTCATCTCTGTGAGGTTGAACTGCCTTCTGCAAATGTGTGTTGCTTTCCTTTGACTACAGCCAGTGTTTAAACAAGCTGCCCATGCAGTTAAATGCATGAGAGTTAAATGCACTCTCATTTGTGTGGATAAATGATTCCATCCACAGGCTATGACTACACCATAGAGTGACATAAAAATTATAAGTTACCTTCAAACAAATGGGTTTTATCAGTATCATTTTAACTAATTGCACTTCCTGGAAAGAAAGAAGTAAAAGATTTTGGCTTTTTCATGAAAAATAAAGTTCATGAATGCTTTATAGTGGTGTCTATATTGCTCTTTAATAGATAATGTTTTCCTTCCGGACAGGAAAAAAAGAAGAGGCAGTTGACCTCTCCTGTGACATAACCAAAGTAAAATGCATCTGTCTCAGAGGAGTATTTAATAAGGCTGTGAACTCATAGATGCAGGGATCAACTTCTTGTTTTCCATTAGTGCTGTATGTGAAACATTGGATTCTTAATCTATGACTGATTCCAGGTAGCATTATAGTAACAATACATAGTCAGAATGTGTTTCTCCCTATAAAAAATAATTTAACATAGTTCATGGAAATGAGACACTGTCTGAATAGATAAACATGTCAGGTTTGTTACCATGTCCAGTGCTGGATATGTGAAATCAGAGAAGTAATTTATCTCTACCTTAGTTTTGATTTTATACCATTTTCTTCTGCTGGAGATTGACTTTAGCTCTCTGCTAGAAAAAAATATGATGCAAATCTGTTCCAGAGAATCTTAAAATTAGGAAGAAACAACATAATAAGAAGAATTCATTAAATGTGGCTTCCTACAGTATTGCTGAAGACTTTTCTGAAAACTGTAATTAAAACAAGGCCTCAGCCAAGTGCCAGAAGCCTCTTTTGTGTTTGTCCACTCTCAGAAGTGACTCATCTCCCAGCCCAGCCCAGGAGTGTGTGCTAAAACACAGCTCCTCCATTATTCAGATGATATCAGCTGAGGACGTTCAGCTTTGCTAACAAAGGAGGTGGCAAATGTCTCTCCTTTTCCCATTAAAATCTTCTCCTGCAATTGCCTCAGTGTGTGTGAGTAGACATAATAAGCAGATTGCAGAAATTAATTAATTATGAGAGTTAGCTTTTCACTTTCACCCTTTGCTGAACCCCTTTTGTTCCTTAGCCCTGGCTTTTGTGAAACTGAAGTTATTTCCCAGGGTATGTGGCTTTTAACATGACTGTGTCCTGTGTTTAGCTGCTGCAGCACACCAAGCATGTGGAACATTTTAACAAGGAGTTTTTAATGAATCCCTGGGAAGAAAATACCCTCAAAAACAATACTTCAGTATGTGAGTACTTATATTAACTGCAGCAACAAAACCACACCAAAAAAAAAAAAAAAAGGAAAATATTTTCTTCTACATTTTAAACAAACTTTAACCAGAGCCATTTGCTGACAAGCAAATTTGGATAATGGGTTCTTTCTGCAAGGCTGCAAGTGAATTATTTCAGACTTTTGGATAATTTGCTAGAAAGACGTGTTAAATTGCTGGTGATTTGAACACCAGCAAGCAGTTTGCATACTCCTTACAACTTTTTCAGTAAGTGCCATCACCCTTTCTGTATTGCCCTTGGCTTCTCACACTTGTGTCAGAAGGAAATGAGAGATTTTTAACACAGCCAACGAGTTCAGTGCAAAGTGGAGAGGGGCAGAATTTCCCTCAGGTCTTAATCCCAGTAAAGGTTCAGGGCACTGTGTGGTTGTAATCAGTCACTTGTCTTTCTGAATTACTTTATTCAAAACCATGGGCAGCTCTGTAATGTCTTCTTTTTCTACCATCAGATGAATATTATGTGGCAAGAAAGCAAAACTAGAAAAGGGGCAAAGAGGAAATAAGGACAGAGGAGTTAGACCCAGAGTTTCTGCTTGTAGGCCTTGTTGCTGACTTTATTCAGTGTATATTTAATTACCAGCATTACTTCCCTATGGCCTTGTCTCAACCGTTTTAAGAATTAGATGAGGAGAATTTTGTAAAGCAGTTTCCTTGTGGAAAACACTGCCATTTTCACGGAGTATTGAAGGCTGCAGATGAATTCCTGTTCTGAAACTGCTGCTGCCCCCTCCCAACCCCCCAGCTTTAATCAGTCCTACTGATGGTACCACCACCCCTACCCTGGCTGAGGCACCACCTCCCTCTCGCGGTTCCTTGCTCACAGAGAGGATGAGGAGGAATTGGGTAACAGACTTGAGGCTTTTAAGGCAAAAGAATGAAGACTGATGGTTTCAGACACAGTGGTCCAAGCCCCCTTTCTGCTGTTAGTGATCTGTCTGGGAGACAGTAAATTATGTCTGTATTTCAACCAGAGCCATTCCATGACTTTTAAGGTGAAATGGAAATCCCTTAGCTAGGAATCACTGTAATCGCCAAAGTCTGAAAAAACTTTTTACATTTTTGGAAGGTTCTTTCAAGGCTTTGTCAGAGCCACACAAAAATTAGGACAGGAACAAAAGTGCTAAGATATTTTTATACTTGAATTTAGAATAATTTTTAGATGCCTGAGTCCACAGAGAATTAAAAAAAAATTACTAATGGACACTTCAGCGTTCAAAAAATGGTAAAAAGCTAAACTCTCCTGTACAGCCATAGGAATCTTCAGTTCTAGGCAGCAGAGTGAGAAGTCTACGATCCAGTAAGTACAAAATAATATTAAAGTTTTATGCTGCCAGGTCGATCTGTATGATTTCTGTGCATGCACACACACACACAGTCCTGTGTATTTACTACATCTGAGACTTTGAAACAATTTGTGGGTCAACATCTGAAGATGGTTGAAAACAAGAATTTCTGATCAGGTTAAAGCTCCAATTTTCCTTGCATTCTGTCTCTGTCACCAAGGGATAGAAAATGTCGGTATGACAGCAAGCTCAGAAAGGCATAAAATGGTACCTCTTTTCTGGTTAGAGAAGTCTAGAAGCAGAAATTGTCTCTTTCTATATATTTTGCTTCTGACTAAGCCAAGCACCAATCCTGCAACCATCTGGAATTTCTCCATACTACCAGACTTTGTGGCAGCAGAAAATACCCTGAAAAACAAAGAAAACCAAAACACCTCCCCATATTCTGTCTTCCTTTTTGGTCACCAAGAAAGGGCTGATTATGAGCAGGCTGCAGAGGCTGGTCCCAGTTAGTGTATATACATTTATACAGGATGGATATTATGGGAGGTCACTAAGATAAGCTAAAATAAACTGTGATCTCCTTTTGGTAGACATACGTAACAAAATGAAAAAGGATTTAAACACAGTTTTCCTGCATTCTGGTTTAGCTGTCCTCTGACTATGTAGGAAACATTTGCCTTTCCAATCTGATGAACTTAAATAAAAATTTTTTGCTTAAACCATTTAGCGAATTCAGTTTAAAATTTGAATATAACTGTGAGTTATTCAGAACTACAATTTTAGAAAGAGAATTGTTTAAATAATCTTGGCTCATCTCCAGCAGACTTTACAATACAGGCGATGTTATAGATCAATTTACTACTTCAGACTTTGGAATTTTCCCCAAAGATTTTCAACACTGACAGAGTTTTTATGATCACAGTCACTGCAGATTTAGGATATAGCCCAGCATCTATTAATTCAGAGGAAAAACTGCCTTTCATTCAGAAAACACTGACTCAGAAACCTATTTGCACTTCTTTGGAACTACAAACTATTGCAGTTTGTATGGTTCTGAACCTGCAACGGTAGAAGATATAAGTTAATGGCCATCTAGTTAAAGTATGCCAGCAGTATTAAAAGAGCAAGAATACCATCTGAAAAGGGCATTTGTGGCATGTTTTTTGCAGTTTCACCTTTGTTGCCAAAGGTCTGTGATTACGTGAATTAGGGTGAGTTAAAGCTCCTTGCCAGGCTGCAGACCCAGGATAACTGCACCTATCCATCAGTCTGCTGACTGCAGCCAGATACAGATGAAGCAAGGAAGACGGGGAGTTTAACAAATTGCATTGCTTATTTCATTTATATGGCCTTGACCTTAACTGCTTCCATAAAGCAGCTTCTGTTCCTACCACAGGCAGGGATTTGTTTCTTCCTGCAGGTTCCCTTTCAGTGCTGCAGCTCCACCGTGTTCAGCAGTGTTCCCACCCCAGCCTTAACTCCAAGGAGATTTTCAAGTGGAATCGAAGACATCTTCTTTGGATGACACTTGTTCATTCACAGCTGGGAGTGACATAAAGAAGGCTGACCTTGGCAGGCTCAGTTTGGAACACAAAGAGTCTGGTACTAAACAGGGGTTTAAGATTGCAACCAGTGTCTTCTTTTATGGAAAAGGATGTAGTGGGGAAGAGGGAGAGGATTGATCAGGTCCTGTGGAGGAATCTGCAACTGGTTATTGCCTTTATAGTCCATAGAGAAAAAAAGTCAATGATTTAGTGTGGTTTACCTAATCTGTCCCAGCTGATTCTTTTAGAGTGAGAGGAAGTGCCTATTTCTCTCAAGGGTTTGTAATAGTGGTAAACAGTGACTACCTCAGGTACAGATTATAAACCTACAGTTTACACACATATGTTGGGTCAAATTAACCCTGGTGCTGGTGTTTTCCAAGGACCATTCATAATGCACATGGGGTTGAGGTTTCTAACTGAGCACTCTCCATTGTCTTCCTTAGGAACAATCCTGGGGTCCTAATAAAGTTCTGCAAATACCTACATGCAGTGTCCTTAACTGTAGGTCAGTTTTGTTTTCCAGTTCCTAGTCATGGTAGGATGTTTTCCTACCATGTTACAACACCAATCAGTTCCCAAAGATCATAATTTCTTCTTGTAGAGGTCTCTTGCCACCATTCATAGATTTCTTTCTCTTCTCTACGAACTGTGTCATATTCATGTAACACAGCACAGCTTTTGTGTCTTGGCTGTTGAAAAGTGTGACACAGCAAGACCAGCTTCCAAGTGAATCAAAACTAACAATAAACAATAAAATCAAAATTAACAATAAACTCAGTTCTGGAGCATGAGTTTTCTTGAAAACATAAAAGATGTTTCTGACATTTTCAGAAGATCACAATATAACAAATTTATCTTTACTGGTTAGACAAAAATCAAAGTGCAGAAGTGACTGTTGTAACATCAGGTGGCCTAGAGCAGGCAGGGGACATAGGGGTGGAAGAATTCTGCAGAATTCAATGTGGGTAATAAAGCCAAAGGAAACAGGGAGCTTATTCTGTAGGAAATTCTATAACTCTAGCAGCTGTTTTTATCTTAAAATTTTTCATTTGAGTGAATAATTTCAAGATTGTTTTGCTGTACCCCAGGGTCTAACAACAACCTAGAGGGAAAACCAAAAGTTTATCCCCTTGTGAAGCAGGGGAACAGAAGTCAAAGTGCGCAGTGTGAAAGCTCCAGTTATAATTTTCACAAAGTATGGAGGAGCTCAGGTAGATGAAAAGATTAAATATTGACTTGAAATAAATTCTTGGGTTTACATTTCCAAACAGTTCAGTAAGACCTTCTTTTTCCAGCGGAGAAAATATTTCAAATGATATTGTTTGGCCAGTCCATAGGTTTGGAGAAACATTTTTCATCATTCTAACAATTTCTAAGAATCTCATGTGAGTTCTGAGGTGTGACTGGTAATGTAGGAAGCAATATTACATACAGTGTTACATGATGTGATACCAAAATCTGCCACTGACCCAACCTGCAGATTTAATTTGTAAGAAAAGCACATGCCCTAGGTACAACTCAAAAAAATGACATAATCTAACTACTCTTCATTACATTTTTGTGAATTGATTGAATATTATCATCTTTGCTGCACAGACAATCAAAAAAGGTTGAGACTTTAGGTGGTGCACCTCAATTAAAAAAGAGGAGGCAATGATATGATTTCTTTTCTTTGATAATGTTGTAGTTGAAAGAATGGAAAGGCTAAATCCAGGTAGAAGGAAAACAACTATATAAAGTTTTCCCTTTCCAGGGAGCAAGCTGAAGATCGTGTCACATGGACAGGGACCCTTCAGTGTTTCCCATGTTGCTGTTGTGTGCAGAAATGTGATCCCAGCAAGACAAGGAGAGTGTCTTTGTCTTTCAGAAGACATCAACAGAAGGTTGAGATTATAGCCTTGCTACCTGCCAGTCTTTTTCACCATGATTAAGAGGGCATAAAGCCCTGATTCTGAAGAGAGAAATCCTCCCACCCCTTTGAACCCCTCCTGAGAGGTGGCTGCTACCACTGAATCTGCCTTGACTGCTGCTGCAGTGGCATTCAGCTCTCAGCAAACCAGAGAATATAGTTTAGTAAATAATTTTAATGTCTACAGTGTAAATGCTTTTCTTAAAATAAAATCAAATGTGTTTTGTTGGTTGTTTTTCTTACAAATAATTTGAGTTTGGAGAGCTGTTTAGCACTTAAGTACTGCCATAGAGAAAACAATTTTTGTTCCGAGTACTCAAAGACATGATCTTGAGCAGGAATTTTCTCTCTTCAGAATGCTAATTAAACAAAACAATGAATTTTGATAAATAAATACATGTACAAGTTCCTGGCCTTGGGGAAGTGTCACCACAATATTTATTGTTTGCAAGAATGAGTATCTCACATAAATACTTTCCCCTATTAAAAGATACAAAGCTTGTATTTCAAATTAAAGCAGCTGTGAGGGGCTGTTTGTGTGTGTTTGTGTGTGAGAGTGTTTTTCAGATGAGCTCTGAAAATAGATAGAGGGTCAATTAAATGGAAAAAGACAAGGAGATGGATGCTGCGAGAGGAGGATGTGCAGTGGAACTTGGTTGGAATTGGGAAACCCAAAAAAGTCTGATGGAGAGGTTGCCTCCCCAGCTGTGCCTCCTCTTTTACATTTGCAGTTTTCAGGGCAGTTGCAGCCATAAGTGAGATCAGATATTTACTGAAAGTGGTTCATAAAGGCACTTAGAAAGAGTGTGTATCTGTCTTGTAATTCCAATATCTTTACTTTCTCTGAAGGACAACCCCATGTTTGGTAACTTGGGGGTTTTTTTTGAAATCTGGGTTTCTGTTTGAGATCTGGCTTATTGGGCACATCTACAGACACAGAATACAACAGAGAAAGGATAAAAACCTTCCTGCATGGAACCAGAAAGAATTAAACCTCGTGTAACTAAGTTAGTTTGACTTGGTTAGTTTAACTGAGATATTTAACTTTATTAAACAAAATTAAATTATTTCAGATTTGATTTTCCTAAATTTTATTGTGATGGAAGTAGGACATCCCAAGGAACTGTAAAAGCAGTGCCATTAAATGAGTTCCTTCAGGTTGATGTGACGCCAAGGAGCAGCACACCCAGCACTGAGAGCTGTAAAACAATTGCATGTTTAGTTATTTATTTTCAAGTAAACATCCTGCTTGTGTTTCACAGAATCATGGAATCATTTAGGTTGGAAAAGGACCTCCTGAGTGAGTCATCCCATCTATCACAGGCATCCAGTCTCAGAAATTCCATAAAAAGATAAGATGTTAACACCTTAAAATGAGATAGTGCTTCTATATTTTTCTCATAAGAAGCAGGTTAATTTGCATTCAGAACTTTTCAATACATCTTTCATTAATATTCATTAGCATTTGCATTACGTTATTCTTTGTACTAACAGTAAGCAATATAAACTATTTTGTATATATAGAAAAATACATTTAAACAGAAAAAGAGAGCCTTTAAGAGATGTAGAAAAAACCACTATTGTTATTATTTTCATTAAAATATTTTCTCATGCCCATCCTGATCTTTTATTATCACCTTTTGATGAGACTGTACACTGTACTTTATCAAATTACAGGCATAAAGGCCTACATGTAGCAATTTTTATGCTATTTGTGAGAAGAGGAGGAAATATCATGGGCATCCTATGGTTTCTAAGACACAAACTCCTTTTGGACCTCCCTGATGTCTCACAGACTCAAGAGGGAAAATGAATATGTCGGTGTTCCTCGGTGTGACAAAGGACAGATTCCTCATGGTCCTGTAGAGAAATGCTGTCACCACTCTGGTAATAAATTGCCATGATTTAAACTTATCAGAGCAGGGCTCTCCAGGCCTTAATGGAGAGTGTACGTGGTTGATGTAGGACCCGCCTGCAGAGCTGTCACAGCCTGACCTCACTTGCCACAACAGCAGTGGGCTTTCATTGCACCCTGCACACTCCAGACGTATTTTTCTCCCCCTCCTGCTCCCTGCCAGATTTGGACGCCAGAGATGCTGAGTGTCACCACACATTTTAGCGCCTGACAGCAGGCTCAGGACAGCAATGTGAAAAGGGGATGTAAAAGCTGCTCTAAAATCTTTCCATGGGTGGAAAAGAAGTGGTGGCTTGGTTGGAAGAAAAGGAGTGTTTGTCTCACCGGGGCTGGGTGAGGTCCAGCTCTTGTCGTGACTGCAGATCGCTAAGGACAGATGGGTGCCCAGTGACCCATCCCAAACGGGGTTGGTCTCCATCCAGCCTCATGGACAGGTATCTCTGCACAGCTGGTGCTGACTGGCATCTTTGGACTGTCTGGACAGAGGAACTGAGGTCCAAGCGACCTGCAGAGACTGAGCTGTCCCCTCACTCTGCTGCAACAAGGCTGAAATATATTGGCAAGAAAATCCTCCCTTATGCTACCTAAATATGAATTTTGTACTTTGTGTTTCCAATATCTTCCCTGGGTAATAGACCCTTCAGAAAATATGATGAATTTTACATTTTTGCAAAAGCTTCCCAGATTTTAAGCAATGTATATATGTATATTTATTAAAGAAGCAGTTCTGAGAGATCCAGACTTACAACTGCTTGAATTTTACAATTAATTCTCAACTCTACTTTTTATATTAAAAAAAAAAACTCCAGTATATCCTTCTCATTGTATTGACATAGAGAAAAAAAGCAGACCACCCCAACTCCTAAAACCCCCCACAAAGTAGTGTTATTTAAGTATTTATAAAGTATTTTCGTATACTTTACCTTAATTCACCTGTTACGAAGGAAACTGTGTTAATGGAGAAATTCTGCATTAAAAGTGAGACTGTTTTTGACACAGACAAAATCAGTAGTGAAGCAACACAGATTATTATCTGAGTGATGAGTAGAAGACGAGTAGCAGCCAGAATAGATTTGTCATGAACAAATCTTGTCAAACCAATCTAAACTCCCTCTGTGACAAGCTAACAGACTTTGTGGATGAAGAGGAGCAGAGGATGTTGTAAATCTTGGCTTTGGGAAGGCTTTTGGTGTGGTCTCAGATGGAACTCTCATAACCAACCAGGTCTAGATAAAACTAACAGGTACAAAAAGAAAAAGAGTCACTGCAGCCAAGGTACAGCTACTGATGGGAAGAGACACTGAAGGAGGTTCTGCAATGGGCTCTTCTAGGCCAGTCTCTGTCAGTGTTTTTGTTAAATCTAATGAACACAGACACAGGAAATATATTTTGGAAGACAGGCTTAGAATTTAAATTTTTAGAGATGCAAACAGAAAAAAATGAAATTCAATTAATTTAATGGGAAAAAATGTAAGATTAGGTGGGAGTAATGAGCTCCAGACAGAAACCAGGGAACAATCAGCAATTCTTCCAAAGCCAGCCTTGGGATTATGACTGATCACAAGTGGAAAACAAGGCAATGATGATGTGCTGTTGCAGGTACCTTCCCTTTTTACTCAGCAGCACTCACAAGGTTGTAGCTGAGCTCATCTTTGTGCAGAACACTCCTGGAGAAAGGAGGAGCAATTAGAGTCTGTAGGAGATCCGTGGAAAATCTGAGCTGGGGAAAAAGGCTGACAGAAAAGGACTAAACATGGTTGTTTTTTTTTTAGTATGAAGAGATGATGGAGAGAGCAGCTTTTAATTACAAAAGAGGCTGCTGTTTAATGAATTCTTCATGGGTATGGACTGTAGCAAAACAGATTCATTTAGATTAGAGGAATATATTTCTAGCAGTGCAGAGAGGGAGCATATTTTTATTGATTTTCTTCTCGGTGGTATCATGGTTGTCCTTCTGCACACTGATTTCTGTTGGCCTTCAGCTCCTGAGTGGTTCATCAGCAGGTTGGGACACCCAGCTGGAGAACCCAGATGGGATTCCACAGCTTGGTTTTTATATAAAGCCTATGGATTAATCAGATTTACCTGTAGGCAGCATTTCTGCAGCAAAGTTCATACACCTTGAAGACCTCCTGCAAGTCAGAGCACCACTCAAGTCAGTGTGGCTATGCTCATGTATTTTAGGCTCATTCCAGGTATTTCAGGAATCAGTTCCTTTTTTTTTACTACAGAAATAGTGCATGTTAATGCAGTTCATGCTGTGTGGCCTTAAAACAGGCACTACTCTCATGTAAACTGTGCTTCAAGAGCAGAATCAAGTTGAACAAGGAGCTACACATAGGGACAAAGGCAAAAAGATGGTCAAATAAGTGAAAATGGAGCCAGGAATCATTAAAATTATTGAATGAGGTTGAGACAGTAGCACAGAAGTGTTTAAGTAGAGCTGTGACTTTAAGAAGGGTATGTGAAAATACACATAACTAATGCAAATCTAGACAGCAATGACCTGCCAGAATAATCTTGTTGCCACCTCTTACTTGCTGCACTCATGTGTTACATCCTACCTTAAACCAGGTTAATGTTACATGGTGAATTCCCAAACAGGTCCCAGGAAGGTCAGCCAGGTTTGCGAAGGTTTGGAGTCCTGCAGTGAATGTGACATATGAACACACACTTGAATTGAAACCTCTTCAGCAGTGGGATAGCTCATCTCACACTTCTGCACAGTATTTAATATATTCTGTTCACAGAAGGGAAGGGATGTGCTTTTAATGAAGCACAAATGTCAAAAATCCAACACTGAAATACTGTGTTAGATGTTGCTGAAAGTGTAAGAAATACTGGTGACATGACCACGTCAAATCGTATCAACCTTTTCTTACATTATTTATTCCAAATAGTAATGAAAAAATCATGAAAGGTATGAAGCTACTGCTGATTTTTCTCTCTGACAGAAAAAAACCAAACCCACATTACAACTAACCACTGCAGTCAGAATGGGTGAACAGTGCCAGAGAGGTGGAGAAGGGGAGGGAAGATGTTACTTAATTGCTTGGCTAAAGGAACTTTCAGGCCACTTTTCATGCTTTAGGCACCTAAATGCAATGTCTGCTTTAAAACGTAATCACTAAAATTTACAAATGTAATTGTTGTAGCTTCAAGCCATGGTCAGTGAGAAGATTTTGGCACATCTTTGTCTGGAGCTTTTTGGAGATTGTGGTGTAACCTCTGAGTACACAGAGAGAAAACAGTGATGATTTAACTTAGATGTGAGTTATCCAGTGTGGATTCCCAGCTGAAGTTTATCTATCTATCTATCTATCATCTATCTCTCTATCTATCTATCTATCTACCTATCTACCTAGGTCCCTACCTAAGCTGTGTGGTGCTTGTTTGCCTACTGGGCTTAAACCACATCACATCTAAGTCCAAGAAATTTTCTTTTCACAATTTCAATATAAAATCAAGTCCACTGCTTTCTTTTATAGAGTTCAGACAATTATTTCAATTTATAGATGTATTTTTATGTATTGGTGGTCACTTCCCTTTAAATACCTACGAATTATGACTTTTTATCAGCCATGATCAGACCTGTGTTCTCTCAGTGAGTAAAGTCTTAGTAAAGGATATACCTGCATTTTTGTGGCACATTGACCATCTCTAACCACCTCAGATTGCAATCAGACTCCTCATATACAATTTCTTGTGGCACTCATGAAGGGACCCTCCCTTCAGTAGAATGACTAACATCGTCACTGCTAATTTCAGCCTAATTTCAATTTACCTCAGTTTTACTTTACAAATGCCTTGAATACTTTTGCCCTCAAAGGCTGAGAGCATTAGCTTGGATCTTTAAATTCCCTTTTCCTTTCATTGAAATGAAGAGGACAAAAGCATCACAGTGACTCTGAATATAAATATATTCATTGAAATTATAATTAAAAATTATACCCCCACAGGGTTTGTTTCGCTCTTAGCTATCCCTCTTCCCTGTAAATACATTTGTTTTCATTTTAAAAGTTAGTTTGTGTATATGTGTGTATATTTATTTACATATGTATGATTTTTTGTGAAACAGAAGTACAAAAAGGTGCCTTTTACTGTTATGGTCCCTATGGTTTATTCATATGCCTTTTAGCACAGCGGGAAAAGTTTTTTTTTTCCTATTAATTCTACACCCTGAATCCTGCAAATATTGGTAAACCTGAAAGAACTGCTGGGGGCTCTGCAGTCCTGTGCAATTTGCTACACGTTGCTAGAACACTCAGCATTTTCTACAGCCTAAAATACCTCCAAAAGTACAAATATTTCTTATTTATGATCTGCAGATATGAACCGAACACAGGCCTAAGCCATTTTTTTAGTCTCCTTATACTGGTATTTATTTTAAAACTGCGTCTCCCTTTATACCTTGCCTGTTTGAAATACAGTGTTTATTCTTTAAATGGTCACTGTAACCACGATGATGGTCAATTGTGTGGAGGCAGCAGTGCTGTGACCGTCTCATTTTTGGTGCTTTTTTCCCCATTTTGAGAAGGAAAGAGCAGAAAATCAATGCAAGACAGATACGGCACTGTGCATTTTCATTATGAGCCTGTAACCTCTGAGACTTAGGAAGTAATACTGAAAGAACAGCCAGAGAGGAAACTGGTGAAAAAATTCCTATTTTTCATCTGGTTCCAGGCTTTTTGTCTACTTGGAGATAAATAGCTCTGCCTTGGAAGAAAAGTGCCATTTATTAAAAAAAAAAAAAAGGAAAAAAAGCAATTTTATTTTCATTCTAAAAGTCTAATGGAGAGAAACAGCATGTTAAAATGTTATTTTAATAAGTGCTGTCCTGGCAGGATACTCCTAAATAGTCATGGGTGTCTCTCATCATTGTTATCGGGCCTTGAGAACAAAAGCTCAACTATTTTTATTTTTCAGTATTCTTACATTAGCTAAAGAGCTCCCATAAAAAAAAAAAAAAATTTCCTTATTTATACTAAATGAGGTATATACACATGAGGTAAGTATGAAACCATGTATCCAAAGCTCTGTTAGAATTTCTGAGGGGAAAATGCAGTTAGTTAGTGGTAGGTGCAGAGTCAGTGTTCTAGTCAGACATTAGCTGTTATTTAATGAATTGCTTTTGGAATTAAATATGCATTACTGATTGCTTGACCATTTCTACCTGTTTTTTTGGCATTTTAGTGGACTTTACAGCTACGATTATAGAGATTTCAAAGGGATATCTATAAAACTTGCAAGAGGTTGAATCTGTCATGGTTCCATCCATAGCCAAACTTGGCAGGTGTTTATAATCTGGGATTTCCTCTCCTACTTCACGCTTCCTTCCTGAAAAAAGCAAGTGAGCCTGGTTCCAAAACAGGTTTTTGGAGATGTTTGGATGTGAGTCTGCACTGGCCTCTTTTAGGAGTCTTTATATGCAGGGGCAGCAGGAGCCAGGCTCCTACCTCAGTAGGAGAAATCTCAGCACAGACTTTTCCAGCTCCTGTCCAGGATGGTGGCAGAAAATTGGTTCTTGGTATGAAAATGTAAATTGAAACCAGTTAAACAAGCAACACACCAGTTATATACATATTAAATAGTCTTTATACTACTAGGTGTGTCAAGCAAAGGATTTCCTTGCTAAGAGCATCAGGGTCTGACTGGCAGCAAAATGTAGCTATATATTTTAATAATTTTGCAGAAAAGATGGAAACAGAGATTACAAAACATTCTTGTTTCAAGAAACCTGTTTAACAGTCAGTGAATATTAATTTGTATTCTGGCAGCTCAGTTGAGGATACTCTCTCATTTTAGCTTTCCCTTTTAAACCCTCACACTGCCTGTAAAACTTATCTGTGATGTTTTTGTAAGGTAAAGAAGTCGACACAGCAGATCAGAAACCCAGGGAAGGATTCTAAATTGGCAGGATCAATTGGGTTATGAAATTACTGGGTTCTTCACATCATTCCCTGTGTATTCAGAGATGAGGACAGCATCTCCTTCTTTGACATACAGAGATGAAAATATATTTTCATTTCTTAACTTAAACATGAACCAATTAAAATGTCACAGCGTTCAGAGAACAAGTTTGTAAAAGAGTTGATAATGAAGGTTTACTTGCTTTGCATATTCTGCCCAATCAGTACCAAAGTTATATTGGTGTGACCCTGCTCGGGTACATTGAGAATCTTGCCCAACTGAATAAAATAATTTGGTGGTCTTTAGGTGAGTGCTGGTGAAAAAGAAAGTGAAAATTCCCTACAGAGAGAAAGAGAGATAGCAATGTCAAAGCAAAGGATTGAGACAGGAAGATCAGGTGAAAAGGGTCATTGAAAAAGTTCTTGATATCTTCAAATATTTAGCATCGTAGGATGGAATTTTAAGGAAGAACTTCTGTGGGAAATGAGCCTCCATTTGTGCTAGAAAAGCAATCAGGAAATAATCAGGTACACAGACATTCTGCATCTTGAGCTGCACGTAGCTCCACAGATATTTCTGTTGTTATGTCTCATCTCAGCCAACACTGAGAAGGGAGGCCTCTTACCATTTCTCCTTGTTATTCCATCAAAGCAGATGTTTGCAGCTGGAGAAGTCCTGCCATGCAGCCCTCTCCTTGCCCTCTCATAGCCCTGCTCCGAGTAGTGCTGAGGTTGCCTGACCCCTCTCCTGCCCACAAGGTCCCAAGGTTGATAAGGCAAAATGGTCAATGAACAGTCTACATAATATCTTCAATTTTTTTCAGCCCTGCAGTTCTGCCTTAGCACAGCTTTACATGGAATTAGAGCTGCACCCCCTGTGAAGAGCATAAAATAACTATAGAAAAAGTCAAAAGCAATCTTGCATTTTGGGGAAATGACTGAGCTTTTGTTCTGTGGTGAAATAAAAGAAGGATAATTTTTTTTTTTTTTTGGTCATGGTTCCACACCGCAGAAACCTGATCTGCAGAAGTACAGCCTCATTGTACATACTGTGACATCATTTACACAAAGAGAATATTTCTAAATTGTTTTGAATATATAGTCAAAAATTGTCTCCATTGCATACCACAAGAGAGTAGAAAAAAAAAAAATCACTCGACTGAAAATACTTAATAACTGATAGCTGCCCAGGGGCTGAATTTTTGAAATAAATAAATAAAATATAAAAACCCTTGCATCACACAAACAGCATATGACACATCTGATTTCTAATTAAAATTTCCACTTAGAGTCCACGGAAAGTAAATGAGGTTTGGACATTTCTTGGGCGGTTAAAAAGGCTCCTTTTCAATTTACTAAATTCAGCTAATAAGTTTTTTAAACAAAAGCTCTTATGCTGTCTTGTCACTTTAGATTATTAGCAACTCACATTGTGTCCAAGTGCAGTGCAGCTTGAAGACCTGCATTAAGTGCCTGGATGGCTGCTGGGAAGGCTGGAATGAAGCTCATGGAGAGAAAGATCATGAAAAATTGCTCTGACAGCAGAGCAAAGTCAGGAGCAGTGTTTGCCTGCTTGTCACTCAGTTCTTCATCACCACGTTTACTAGTTTATTTTTGTTATGCCCCAAAGGATTTCCTTTTACAACCAGATCGGGGTTTAAGCAGAGCAGGGAAAAACATATAAATGGCTCAGGAATATCCTCAGGAGTAACCTGTGAGGCTGCTGTGGCTCTGACACACAACTCACACTCTTTCATTCTCTCTACACTGAACCATTAGTCTGTATCGATAATACCCTGGTGAAACTTAATCCAGTGTGTGGAGTCTTGTCCCCTGACTGCTAAAACCACACTGCTGTGACTTTCTTTGCCAGGCAATGGTCTGAAGAATGGGTGTAATCAGTAAGTTGTCTTCCCTAGGGAATCATGGGGGGGACACACACTGCTGGAAAATCAGCTGTTGGAATAAATTAGCCTGCATGGTCACCCTGAACAGGCAGGAATGGCAGGAAACCAAGCAATGAACGCTGAAATCTGATTGAAATCTCTGTCCTCATGTAAGCAGGATGCTGGAATAGGAATCTGGGAATAGGAAAGGTGGCTGAATTAAAACCAGAATGATAACCTGGGTTACCTGATGGGTTTACACCCCCAGGAAGTGAAGTCCTGCCTCCCTCAGTGATAACTGTGGTGGGAGGAGAAAATCTCCTTCCTCCATCCACACAGAGTGAAAGTCCAGCAAAACCTGCACTCTGAGACACAGCTGAGGGAACTTCAGGTCCATGCTATGCTTGAGTTATTCTCCTTTACAATGCAAAAGTAATGAACAGCAAAATAGAGGAGATACTTGTTGATTGAAGAAGATTCAATTAAGGCATCATCAGCAATTGTTAATTGTTGAAGAAGAATAATAAAAGCATAAGCAAGGAAATTTGTTTTGCCTGCATGAGGTACCTTTCCCTGTAAAGTAGTGTTTGAAAAGGAATTTGTTCACGAGATATGGCCCTCAGATGTCTGGAATACTTTAAATAACCCTTGGAGCTATTAAAACAGGATGATGTCCCTTTCCCTGCTATAGAAAGTTGGTGTTCCCCCGAGTGCTGGTGATTCCTGAACATACACAGTATTCAGGAGAATGAAACTGGTCTTTCAGAGTTCCTTGACTGCATTTCTCCTCTAACAATTGAGCAGCTGTTCCGTGGGTGAAATGTTCTGGTAAAAGCTTGTGAGTATGAAATTTGGTGAGGAACAGGAGAAATCTGGAGTAGAACACACTTTCATGAGTGAATAATTACTGCTCAGTTTGCAGTCCTCAATTCCACACATGACTTCCAGAGAAAAGTGTGACCTCACTTTCTTGACTCTCAGTCTGTCCTTTAAAATAAAACAAATAAAAAAACCCACCAAACAAAAAAACCTACAAAACCAACAGAAAAGACCCCCAAGACCCCAAAAAGCTGATGGAAATACAGGACTGAAAGGTAATAGATATACCATCAAATGATAGAATCCCCTTCATTAAACTAGTCAGGCTTTTTACTACTCCAGGTCCAAATTCAAACTCCTTTCTCCACTTGGCACAAAATGTTTCTAGTTTCCATCCTTTCATATTCGTATCTGGATTATATATTCATTTAACCCCCACTAGTCCATCCTCTAACATTGTCCTTTCACTTAAGCAGTTTTCACACTCCTTGTTTTTATCTCCCTCTTCCATGCATGTATTTCTCATTTCTTAATTTATTTTCTGTCAAGCCATCCAGATTTTTAATACCTTTTGGAAGCTAATTCTACACCTCCCTCCTTATCCTCTTGTTCCAGTTTGATCTTTCTTGGATAAGTGCAGCCATAACAGGAGTGGCTTTAAACTGAGATAGGGTAAGTTTAGATTGGATATTAGGAAGAAATTCCTTCCTGTGAGGGTGGCAAGGCCCTGACACAGGCTGTCCAGAGAAGCTGTGGCTGTCCAGCTCAAAGGCAAATAGGTTCCTTTGTCAGTCAGTAGAATATTGCAGGTAACCCAAAAGTGTAAATTCTACACACTTTCACAACAGGTCTGAGACAGGTGAAAGAAATAAATCACTATTCTAGAGAGAAAATAGATGATAAATTCAGACACAGTCCCTAATTCTTTGATGTCTGGAGGTGCAGAGATGAACCCAGCTCTCATTTCAGTAAAGAATAATAGGGAATATGAATGGACTCATATTGGGTTTGAAAGCATTCATTGCAAGAATCATAAAATAATCTAGTTTAGGAGGGAACTCAAGAGTCACCCACCTGCCCCGGACTCAGAGTCTATCAGAGCATGTTATTTTCCCATATTTTCTTTTCCTGCAGAGATGTATGAGCTCAGTTATTACTGATGAGAATTCTACCCATCAAAACATTCAAGCTTCAATATTCACTGAATTCACTGAAATGGATTTCAGATAGCATAATGGAAAATCTGCAATTCCTGCTGTGCTGCTTTGCCATATAAATCAAATGCTAAGTAATAGAAACAATGCTCCATGCTTACAAACCTCATCAAAAAAAGAGAAAAAATGACAAATATCTGCTATGAACTTTGTAAGGCATCTGCAAACCAAGAATTATTCACTAAAGTCATTTGTGAATAATTTCACATAATGAGTAAATATTCACAGAACATCAACGGGAAAGACAGCAAAATTCGTCAAATAAAATGATTTGCTGCAAATCACTCATAAAACTCCTGCCTTTATCTAAAATTTCAAAAGCATTTGCTGTGCTTTAAATCATTCAAGCACAAGTTTATTCCATTCTAGTCCAGATTTTCCTAAATTTAAAGTATCTCTTGGAAAATGCTATGGAAAAATGAAGCTATTTTAAATGAAATTTCTGTTCTGAACATCTTCTGTTTCCATTATTAATCAGATTACTCACAATGCAAATTAAAGTTTTCTGAATTTCTTTGTAAATGCTAGAAAGGCATGAAAAGCTGAACATTGAGGTTGAAGAGAATAGCAGGAAACTCCATGGGGAAAACAAACAATGGGAACAGCAAGATCCAGACTTGTTGCACCTAAACTAAGGTACTCATCCAAGAGTATTTTTCCCTTATCCTTCTCTCATCAGGGAAGAGACAAGTGACACTGCTGAAGTTGAATCAGATACTAAAGGTCTGAGTTCTGTGCACTGGTCTTCATGTTCTTTCATTTAAATAGAGAAAAGAGCATCAAAAAAATAAATAACAAATAATTAAATAATTAAATAATTAAATAATTAAATAAAGCTGGGTACTTGCCCATGGAGAGATGAGCTCCCTGGAGGGTTTGGAGCAAGGCAAACTCTGCAGATAAGCTTCCCTAATCAACAAAGCTGTTCTGCCATTTCAGTACTGCTGCCCTATCGGTGCCTCAGATTCCAGGAAGATGGCACAGACCATAATTATGTGCCTCATTAAAAAACAACTCTGGAAAACCCTATCCTGTTCAGAAAGATGGAAATGGATGCAAATTTGATAAGGATTTGCTGCAGTCATATTAGTGTTCCTGAAAGTAAGCCAATGTACATCTGTTAAAATATCCTGACAGAGTTTCCCTTTATTTCTGCTTTTTAGAG
>QWTY01013730.1:0-12000 GCA_008033365.1 Pseudorectes ferrugineus | reverse complement strand
TGAGTTCACACCAATCACTGAAGACACACTGCATTTTTCTCCACTGCTGTGGCCAGGACTGTCAGCACCGGGCTCAGTACTGGCTTCCACAGGACACCACAGGCTTGCATTTCCCTCCAGAGCTGAAACAAGAGCTGTTGTTTAGCTGTGAACACCTGCTGTGCACTTTGTACCTGGGTAAACGCCTGCTGGACACAGCAGGAGCATGACCAGAACAGGTCCCTGATGAAGCATTTGAGCTGGTTACAACTCTTTGTGAATTCAACATTCGGCACTCACGAATCTCCTAAGGCAGAGACAAGTAATGCACTCTTCACATGACAGGATTACCTGTCTGCAAAGGCAGATAATATATAATATTATATTATATATAATAGTTATTCCCATTTGAATACAAAAACAATCAGACACCAACGATTTGGGTTTTATGCAAACATACAGGTAAAATAACAAGACCATAAATAATTAAATACTATCTGCATAAACAGCAATAAAGCGACAAATGAAGGCAATTGTTACCTGCTTGTTCAAAGCCTTGTGGACATTTTGCAATCCCATGATTTCTATTACTGCAATTTCACCAGAGCTGCAAGTTCAGCTGACTGTGAAGGTCTAGGTCCTGTAAAATCTTACTCATGTGCACACTGTAGGAAGCAGGGACAGCGAAGGCAGAGCACATGGTGTTTCAAAGGTGCTGCCTAAGATCTTGGGTAAGGAAATGCCCTCTTACAGATAGCTCACAACCCCTTGTGTGATTAAAAGGAAACTATTTTGATTTCTCAAGAGCCTATGGCTACCCAACAAACCTTGGGAAACAAGTTCAGAATATTAGCATATACTCTAATCCATTTTCTAGTTATAAAGGCTTCTTTATTACTGTTTTTGGCTGACAACACTTGAGATAGCATGTTTATCATCGTTCTTAAAACACTTGGGAGAGAACAATATAAGTGCATTTTTTATTTCAGTTTTAACTTCTTTATTTCATTGCTGTACAGCTGCATTACACTTGGCTTTAATCCCTCAAGCATTATTTTCCTTGGCAAAATAGTCACTGAACTGAGTAGAACTTACTATTGGAAAAATATGCTTGAAAAACCAGTGTGATGTCAAGGCCAACTGAAACCCATGGAGCTTAAAATGTCACAAATGTGCCTGTAGCTGAAATACAGAGCTCCTCATTTTTTTTTGTCTGAGCTAGGAATGTTGTAAGTCTTAGGTTGTGAAGTCAACTGTAAAAATCATAGAGTAGCCTCCTGAAGCTGAATGTGTGCTGAAACTGAATGTGTGCTTCCCCCCTCCATGAACAACCATTTAGAGAACAATTATATAAAACTGGATGAAGGATAATTCCGTAGGAAACAAACGGCTACATGGCTCCGCTTCCAGTCCTGCCTGCATTAACTGTAGCTATCTGTAAGAAGTTGGGCTACAGGCTTCTCAGAGAAAAGATAGAACCCGACTTTGTAAAACATCTTTAATATTCAAATATATAAATAAGCACTACTGAAGAATAGTTCAGAAGACTGCGGTGATTCATTACGAACAGATGCTATAAACGGGAACAGTAACATTGCTAGGTAAGGAAGAAGCAAGCTATTTTAGGAGTCTTGAAAATCTCTTCTAGTTCTTCAGACAGATCATGCTGCTATAGTTATTTTATAAAAAATTATATTCTGAAAAGCACTTTAGTAAAAGAAACCTTTTACTGGAACTATTATTTAACCAAGACCTTCTACAGCACTAAAACACACTGCAATTGAGTTCCTGATATAGTTTTAAGAATGGGAGGGGTGAAAATAAGAACAAAAAAACCCTACCATACCTGCACCAGGAGCTATTTATTAGCATAACACTCTTCCTTTTAAAGATTTCGTAACAACTGAAGTATATACAAAGTCTTACAGCATTTACACAATAAAAAAGTTTCCTATTAGCTGATGTAGTATAAGGTAGTGCTGCAATTTACTTCAAAGCATGTATACAATAATAATGAAGCAGACCACTGTACTTTCAACTTCTCCACTACCACACCACCACTGTCAGTTGAAATGACAGTTAATTAAACCACTGGGAAGACACAGATTGTTGAAAGATTTGTAACAGGTTGATTCGCAGCACTAACCATCTTAAGGAGGAAAAAAAAAGAAAAGAAAAGCTACATACTGTCATGTTTCTACACTTTCCTAGAGCTGGAACAAACTTTCACAGCCTTAGATATAACATATGCAAGACAACATAATCACATTTTTTCAGATAATAGTTCAGCTACTGAGTGTATTTACTTCTGAATAGGAGGCGTTATACTGATATGGCTGTGTGATTCCATTTTTGTTCGTTAACTGTTCAAATAGGTCTACAAAAAAAATTAAGACAGCATGGAGTTTGTAGTCATGATGTGTTTTGACTAATAAAGGCATTCAATATCAGCTATAGGATCTAACTATTCCTGTCAAAAGTTTAAGACCAGGAATCTTTGTGTAAAAATCAAACCCACAAAATCCTGCACCTGTGCTGTTTTCATCTGTTGACTCCAACCTTCTTTAAGCTTTTCTAACTGGGATAATACAAAATCATTATAAAGTTTACACCAACCCAAATGCAAGACTCATTTAGTTTATGAGAGGTCAAGCAGATTCACTAGACTACTTCTGCTGTAAAACAGAGGGAGCTTACCTAGGAAAAAGAAACTTTTACTGAACAGTGCCTTACTACAAGTAGGGATATACAGTTTAACAACGATACATAATTTAAGAACATAGCATTCTTTGCCTTTTAGAAACAGCTTTCGTGTGCCAATAATGCACTTTCTACAAGAGATAAGGCTGCTTTGCCTATCGTCATATGCCTAAACGTCTTATTTTGGCCAATTTCGCTTCTCTTCCCCCCAAAGGGATTCTGTTTCAACTTAGAAACGAGTAACATCAGTTGACAATATCTGTATTAAGACAAAAAGTGACATATATAAAATCCACAAGGAACCACATAAATACCAAAGAAGTCATATAACCTTTCCATGTAAACACTTTGATTATACTGAAGCCCTAATCAGATTCTTGTCTTAAACTTTTGGCAGATAATGCGTATGCTCAGCCAGGCTTTGTAGTTAGTTATTGTTCAAGTGGAAGCCAGGTCAGCTCACATGTTGACAGGCATGCAACTTGGAAACATTGCACAACAAGCAACACAAAGAGATTTGAGAAGGGTACAAGACTTCAAGTAGACTTCACAACCCTTCACAAACTGAATATTCACAGACAAAGATACAGTCCTTGCTTTTTTCTATGGTGGATTTCTCTCTCACACATGGGACACCTTCTGTGACTCTCTAGCTTGCTTGATGCTATATAACCACTTGATGATTCTGGCATTCCTTTCAATGGCAGAAATGCCGTATGGCACACGGTCATTGGCACTGTCATCATTTCTAAGGTCACTGTTGCTGTCCTGAGACTGTTCACAGTCTGAGCTAATCATGCTTGCACTGCGAAAGTTGAGGGATATAATATCAGAGTTAGCCCTTGCAAAGTTTTCCATCCCGAGGTTTTCAAGCTCTTCAGGATCCAGTCCGCAGTAGTTAAAGAATCGTTCAACGTCTGCGTCAACGCGAAAGTATCTGTCGCTTAAGTCTGATTTTGATCGCTGTAGGGAGGGTCTTCTACTAACTCCACATCCAGACTCGACTGCCTCAATCTCTGGGGATTTCAAGGTGGCAATGGCAGCGATTTTGGGCTTTGGAGGCAGAGGTGGGGCTGAACTACTGCAGGGTATTGCTTTTAAGGGCTTTGCACTAGTTACTTTCCTAATGTCTGAAGAGCTGTGAGAGACATGCAGGAAAGTCTCTGCTGACTGATCTAGAAGCCTTCTGCTGACATTGGAGCTGCTCTCCTGTGGGCTGCTGCGGCCCTGTGTGGGGTAAACCTTCAAGGATTCGGCGAACGAGTGTCGGTTCAGCTCTGTCGAATCGGCTCTGTGGGGCGGCCAATTTCGGGGACCATGCTTATGCCCTGAACCTGAGCTGGAGCCTTCAGAGCTGTTGATGATGTTCTTCAAAATCTCAAGTTTCAGATTTTCTCTCTGGACTCCACTCTCAGTCTTTGCATTGTTGCTGAAGACTTTCAAGGTGGGGCTCCCCAGCGCTCGCTTGGCCGCAGGACAGACCGGCGGCTTCGCCAGCACCGCCGGCTTCACAGGCTCCTGCTTGGCATTGATGACCTCCTGGCTCTTGACGTATTTCGCCTTGTCGGCTTCAAGCCTCTCCACTGCACTCAGTCTTTTTGGATTAGGCTCCGCCTGCCTGCGAAAATAGTCAGGTCCTTTGTTCAGGATGCGGAGAGGAACGGCAGATGTGAAAGTCACGGCAGGGCTGACTGGCTTCACCATGCTACCTGTCGGTAATGTTTCTGTAGGCATGTTTGGTGGTCTTTCCCCCGCAGCCGTTTTGGATTCTTCTCTGGGATCTCCTAAATGCACGGTGCAGAAACATGTACATTAAGCACAATGAATAGCCGATGAATCCTGGGATCTGAGCGTTAGCAGCAGTGCCTCATCTCACAGCTCATTAAATAACACTGCGTTTCTCTTTTAAAGGCAGCCTTTGTAGGGCAAGGGCACCCGACACAAGTCCGTGTTAGTCTGCTCCGCTGACTCCTTTCTTCTCGCTGAAAGATGCGGGAGTCTCGCCGTCCCCTCTGCGCTCCGCGACCGGCAGCGATCTGAAACGCAGAATAACCAACCACATGTTAGCGGGAGCGCCTGACATCAGAGCGATAGCAACAGCCGCCTCCCGGCCCTCCTCTCCCGCCGCCGCCCGGGATGCTGCCGCGGGTGGCACAGGGACGCAGCGCTCAGAGTGCCCCTGCCCCGCTCTTGCCCACCACCCCTCTGCATCTTACAAGACATGTATTGCTTGGTATTTACACTCTGAGCTTGGATTTAACAAAATTACACTGGGAAATTTAAAAAAAAAAAAATCTAAAAAAATTAAGCCCCAACACAATACAGCCATACATTTCTAGAGGGAGAAAGGGAAGCAGAATGAGACAATTCAGAGACTTAGACCCACCCACCTGCCAGTAAAAGAGAACTTCATATTAATATATTTGGCTTTGTTAAGTTGGATTGTGAACATATTTTATCTCTAAACCCCAAACATTTTTCTCTTTATAGGAAACAGACTGTACAAATCTCAGCAATTAAGTGTATTTTCCTTATTCATTAAATTGTCCAGGAAACAATCTGGTCTAAAAAGCAGAGAGCAAACAGAAACATGTAGTGTTTTAAGTGCAGTGCAAATCTTTCATTGTTAATCTAATAAAAAATCAACAAATAAAAACAGGAGATGTCACTAAATCCACCAATTCCATTCCAAGTCTGTTTGAACATTAGTAGCCATAGCACCAGTGCTCCAGCAATAAAAGAAGGCTTTCAAAGCTCTCATGATCACCTTACAGGCTTTGGTTTTTTATGTAAGATTTTGGGAACATGCAAAAACATTCTGACTGGGTTTGAAAAAAAAGAACTTGTCTTCAACATGTAGATAAAATCATTCAGGTTTTCTATCAGGCAGTAAGTACAAATGAAATTTATCTTCATCTAAATTATTTTAAGGTTCTATCACTTAGATTGTCACAACAGTCTAAAATCCAACACCACGGATGATATTACAAGTGCTGAAACAATTTTTCCTACATGAAGCACTGAAGGGCACTTATCACGGAATCTAGTTTTCAAGCAGCGATTTCGCTAATGGGTCTCATTTGTTTTATTACTGCCCCATTAATCTATCCTGCCCTCTTTAATATCCCATTTCTATTATCACTGTGATCTTCAGGGAGAGAAAGAAAAGCAGCTGCTACTTCTTCACTCTATCCTAAGGAACACAGAGCAGCATCCTTCCCTGAGATGACCTGCTTTCATGTTACTGTCATCCTCTATGTGCATCAATAACCAACTTACTAATACAGGGTTTACATTGGTTTGACAAAAAAAACCACACAAAAAAATTAAATTCCAGCTGAAGTTACATTAACAGTAAAAAGAAAATCACCTCAACTACTGATGCACATGTGATATATATACATTGAATATTCTCTATATATTATCCAAGGTCAAAGCAAGCAAATAAAATACACAAATGCTATAATGAGATTATAGGAAAAAGCTGAGCTTTTTCCTGAAGGCTCACTGTCACAAGCATTCTTCAAATACAAACTAACATATTTAGGTGGGTGATAAACCAGACACGCGTTCAGTGCAATTATAAGGGTAGTGAAATGTTAATTAAACTTCTCTTTCAATGTTGTTTTATAAATCCTAGTGCTAACTCCTCAGCAGTTTGACTTCCTGAATTTAAACTAAGTCTCTCTGAAAGAGAAAAAGCTTTCCTCATTTGAATCAACATATTTATTGGTACTGTTTTGAAATTAAGTATGAAATTTCCAAATGCGCAGAAGGCAATTCCAACATGCATCTGCACACACATTTCTCTTCCATACACACAAATCAAATCTTTCCACCTTGCCAGCTCAGAGCTGGATGGCTAAGTGCCTGTATAAATACCCCATTGATGTGTATATTTAATACTTGTGTGTGGAAATCAAATCTATGTGAGAGCACGGGTTTTGTCCAGAGGAAGAAAACCCAACAAACAACCCAGTTCTCTGTACTAAACACGGTCACCCAACTGAGTTAATACTACTTGAATAAGCAAGACAACTTTCCTCCTTGACCACTGTCATTAAAGGTGACCACGGTCCTGCCCCAGAGGACAGCTGCCAACTCCATTCTCCTCCTGGTGAGTGGCTCCACACACATCACACTACAGATCAGAGCTGCGGGAACCGAGGCCTCGGGCTTGAGGCTGCTTTTGGAAGCCTTTTCCCAGCATTTAACAACTTCCTCACTTTGGATAGCCCTCATCAACATCAGCAAGCATTGCTTAGGAGGCTGAGCATCCACATTGGCTTCAACACCACACTTAAAAGGAAAAAAAAAAAAGAAGAAAAATAAATCCCACCATGCAAGCATGTTTATCTGAGAGAACAAGTGTGCTTGTTTGCAAGCACGTATGGAGCCAAGAGCCCTGGAGTCAATGGAAACATGCTGCAACTGGCAATGTGCTTCAGGCATCTAGAAAGAAAAGCAAGGACCTGGTGAGGAGCCAGGACAGAAATGTCCACCTGAGCCAGCACAGGGAGCCCGGGGGGTAACAGCCAAGTGGTTACGTGGCCAGCCATGGAGGCTTTGTACCTGTGGGGCTGCTGGTATAAATTAAGGAACACGCAGCTATGAGAAGGGATCAACTTTTTGTGTATTGTTTAAATTGCTCCGTTTCACTGACGTGCTGCACTTGAATATCACCAGAAAGCTAATTCAGTATTCTCATCTCAGAGAGATAAAAATTACTAACCAGATACAGACAAAAAAGAAAGTGTGATGAAAGAGAAGTGGATGAATGTAAAATCTAATGAAACTTCTGCCTGTGCTGATGATGGCTGCAGCCTGATCCTGCTGCTAGCTGGGAAAGTGAGTTCAATTCCTACCAGCCTGTCTTCTGTCAATGGGCACCTGAAATACCACAAAGCCTTGCTACTTATTAATTTTATTGCTAATGATAGAGGCTGAGAGCAGCAGTACAGTGTAGTCTCAGGAAGACTTAGATTCCAGTTGTGAAAATCATCATTGCAGCAACCAGGGTAGAAAAATGGCTTTTTTCTGGCTTAAACTCCAAAGAAACTCACTGCTTAGGCATCTGAATTCCCTCTTGGGTACATCTCTGGTACCAGTAATGCCCTGCAGAAATTCAAAGGCAAATAGGTTTTCTTCACCGACTCCCAGAAAATGTGTGAAATATACCTAGGGACCCAAGAAATGTTCTTTTCTCTTTGTTTATACCCAGATGTCTGCTCTATAGGTGTAATCCTTCTATGGATTGAACTGTGTTTTTCAGGATTCACTCTGGATTTCCATTATTGCTCTTCCTTACAATACCACTAAACTTAAGAAATTATTTCAAGAAAAACAGACAAAAAAAATTATGCGTGCATTCAAACATAGTTTTATTTAATACTATGCATACATTAATAAAACCTTCCTGAAAGTTCTTACTAAGCTCCTCTAAAAAAATTAAATTCTAATACCCTGCGACTATTGGAGACCTGCTGTGTAGAATACAAAATGCATAAAGTTTTGGGTTTTTAAAGCTGAATTTTCAGCCAGACACTTCAATTCAGGATTCCTTTGTGGCAGAGGCAGAGATTCAAAGCACTTAATTCATTCTAGGCATCACAATCCAATCACTCTTGGGTTCATAATATGTTTGTCAGATATTCATATTTAAATAATCAATGCACTATCTGCATGATTTAGGGGAACACAACACAGCCTAGAGCAGCAATAGCTATACAACTAACATTAACTACAAATAAATCTCCTATAAAATATTCTTTCCATAATTTAAAGCCAAGACAGTAGGAGAAGACAAAACTATGCAGAAACTTTGGAATCCCAGGCCCGTATATTCTAAATATGCAGTTTCTTGAAATGCATGAGAAATTTATGAACAGACCCCATTTGTGGCAAGTATTTATTTCTAGCACTATTATGAATACAATAGTATTGTACAATAACAGAGTCCATTTTTTCCTCTCATACCCAAAACTGCATTCTAAACACAGACTGAATGATGTCAACTGACAGTAAATAACACGCTTCCCTCCTCAGTTCTGTGGTGCCCTGTAGCTCCTATGCATTGGCCACGTTTCAGCCAGTCTGTCTAAAAGTATCCACAAAAGGGCATTACATATTTTAGCAGTATTCAAGTTACAAAAAAAGCAGCAAAAAGCAATGTGAAAATGTCCAAATGAAATTAGTGAAATTTCTGTCCTTGACTTTGGTGATGACATTGCTTCACCTGACAAAGTTACAATGAAGCTCATGCTCTTAATTCATCCCTCTGGGACAGCAGATGAAGGGATTGCACAGAAGGTAGGATGATGTACAGTGGATAAATGTAATGAAGGCTGACAGCCTTTACTCTGCTTTCCTTGATATTTAAAGGCCCGTGTCAATTTTATTTTCCAGGTGATAAAATATAACTACCACTACCTCAAGATGCACCATAAACATGACATAAATTCCAGTACAAGTAATCAAGAAGTGGCTGCAACAGGACTCCAAGAGTTCACGAAACAAAATCTGCACAGGAACACAGGACACAGATGGAAAATGTCAGGTTCCTTCAACACCTGGGTGCACTTCAGAGCTGCAGGTCCCATTACGAAGATGCTGGCTTGTTAACAGTCACTGCAAAGCCTACAAATGAGAGCTTCACTGAGAATGACTGGCTACAGGTCTATGCACTAAGTTATACTAATGTGTACGCCTAAAACTGATACAAGTTCTTCTGTGGATAATTGTGTCTGTAAACCTCACATATATATGTCACTAAGTTTAAAAATACGGGTAAAGCCTAAGTAAACTTGGCTGAAATTGATAAAAGGTCATCCATACCCAGAAAGGCAGCAGTATTTCATTTTTTAAACCAATTTTAGATAAAGATGTGTATTCTGTGTAGACTTGGTCTCACATAATATTAACTGTCAAGATAGAGCATGAGGAGATGAAACAGTCTTTCAGATATACCATGACTCAAAATACTAATGAAAGTGCCTGTTTTCAAATCTGTTCATCCCTAAAACATGGAACAGTGAACAGTAAGAGCAATATCTATCTCTTCAAGTATACATTTAAACCTTCGAAAGGTCATGAATAATGTGAACTGCAGTGACCTAAAAGTAAGAGTGGCAGAATTATGTAGACAAGAGAAATTTCCACCAAGTGGGAAAGTAGAAACTTTGGCAAAGGCAGTCACTTTTCACTGCTGATGTATTACTTCCAACCAAAAAAACCCAAACTACAACTAGCATTGTTTGCAATAGCTTACATAGCTGAGCACAATATGGGCTGATATATTTATGCTAATTCTGCTTTGCTCTTACATCAAAGACTTTTAAGACAAAACTGTCCATAAATACAACAGTGTCACCACTGAGCACTCTTTCTATTTCAAAGTGCAGTGAAGATGACGAGGCTTAAAGCAGGATGTTGCCATAGCCACAAATGCTAACACTGTTAAGTTGAAATAGCTGCTGGAAAATCCATGGAGGTATAAACATCTGGAAAGCAGGAAAGCAACCTAGCAGCTAGGTTACATACTAACCCTGTATGGTATGCCTAGAGCTCACTGGGAGCTGGATAGAGATGCTTCTTTGAAAGAAAAAACTTTAGAAAGTATTTTGCTTCTTTTTAGTTCTGAAATCCATCACTGTTACATCTCCTACCCAGCAGCAATAATTCACTCTCAGTGGTGCTTCTGGGTTAAATACTGCCCTATAGATACCTCACAAAGATGAAAACTCTGATTTCTTCCAACAAATGCACAAGAAAGCCCAGAAATGAAATTTCCCTTTCTTCCAACAAGACAGTACAAACCAATATAAAATGTCTTATTATTTAGAGCAAACTACAGGCTTTGTTTGTAAAAGCTGTAGTGGAAATCTGTTGCTTAGACAGTATTGTGTTCTTTGCAATAATTTCAGTTGCTCATTTAATAAAAAAAAAAAATCAGAGAAGGGCCTAAAAAATTATAATAAGGAATAAAATTTTTTATTACATTTGTAGCCTTATGTGGATATTTCTATTTCAGTGTTCATTTTATGAGAATGATGCTGTAAACATTTCACAAAGTTTTAGGAAACACCCTTACTGCTTGTTCATCAGCCAGTGTCAATGGTCTCAAGTCCAAACCACTTTTATACTTTTAATTCTGCATCTCTCCATAACCATCATGTTTTAAATTTACAGCCTCCTCCTTACAACAAGGCCACAATTCCCAGTTTATCCTGTGGTCTCCTGAGCCTACACAGTTTTCCCAGGATCTTTTATGCACTTTTAGAAATCAACACAATCCCCTTCTTCAATACAGGATACTTGGCCCTGGTGTTCAGGTACATTTCAGAGGTTCATCAAACCCTGATACAGGTCCCTGTTGTACTAAGTCCCACCTGCTTGGTCCCTCTTCTCTGGGAAAAGGGGGGCTTTTACTTCTCTCCTACTTCTCCACCTCCTCTTCACACCGCTTCCCCATTTCACCATCCCATTTTTGCAAGATGCAGTAACTCCTGCTCTGCTCTGATGGAAGGAGCACTATCTGCACTACACTTTTCTTTTCTTCTCTACAGATAGGAAAAGTTAGCATCTCATCTCCTTGCTCCTGGTAGATGTCCTTCACAGCCATGCTTGGATTTGGCACCCTGGTAAACCACCTTTTTTTCCTGGTGGTAGTGCTTCCAGTACGCAGGGAAAAAAAAAAAGTTAATTGGGGGTTCACTGCTGCAAAGTAGGGGAAAACAGAGGGAGGCAGAACAACAAAATAATACCAATTATGAAGCTCAGCAAAAATGTTTTAAATGGAATACTATTCATTTTAGTTCCCATCTCAAGTCAATGGTAATTCTTAAGAAGCCCACAGAGCGAGACATGTTTTAAGCTACCAAAATCTTTATGGCAATAGGTTTTGTAGAAATCATATGCACTTGCCAAGAAGGAAATAAAAATCTATCCACAAAAATGTGGAGATACACCTGCAAAACACCCTCCTTCTAGTACTACCACAGATACATCACATCACTAGCAGGATTTTCAGATTCCATCACCCACGTAGCCCTCAACAACACTGCCAAGTCTGGTCCTCAACAACAGAAGCACAAGCGTCATCAATAATCAGGCAGCTGGGAAACAGCTCTAACTTCTGCAGCATCCCTCACCAAAAAAATTATAGTCATTAACTCACCTGTAGAACAAACATCTTGATAGCAGTATTTTCAAAATACCAATTCTGAGTCATTTGTCACACTGGGATAAATTAAACATAGTCCTAAATCCTTTAAATGTTTGAAAACTTGTATAAATGTTAAAGCACTCTACTGCAGCATACCA
>QWTY01013729.1:0-20108 GCA_008033365.1 Pseudorectes ferrugineus | reverse complement strand
ACAGTAGTTTTAAACTAAAAAAAAAAGGTATTGGAAAAGTGTCTAGAAAGTGACATTTTTAGAATCTCACAGTGACTTTCAGATCAAATGTGCCTGATTCATATCAAAACACAATTTTTATTTTTTTTTTCCCTTGACTGCCAGTAGTACAGCTGCAAGTTGGGATATGAAAATCAAGCCATGTTCTTCTGTCATTGAGCCATTGCCAGCAAAGAGGATCTTGCAAAGCAAGCTTAGCTGCTGACAATTTTGTTGATGATGCATGAGACAGAGAAGAATCCAGCACTCCTGTCCAGGCTGGTATTGATTCTGCAATGGGAATTTTATTAAAAAGACTTTTTTTATTTTCCTTTTTTTCTCTCTCTCTCTTTTTTTTTTTTTTTTTTTTTTTTTTTTTTTTTTACTTTGCTTTTTTTTTTTCCCCACAAGATTACAGCTATACCTGGAAAACCAACAGAGAGCAGTGAGAGAATGAGTAGCTAAGTTTCTTGTACATGTTTCTCTAGTTTCAGAGGTATTTCTTTTTTGAAAAATCATTAAAATGCTGGTTTTACTTTGTTTTGTTTATTGAACTTTTTTATGGTTTAAGGGTAAACTGTTTTAATGTCTCTCTTGATGTCATGAAATCTGGCCCATTCAAAATTAAATAAGGCTGGCACAACCCTCCATCTAAACCTCTTCAAAAATGTTCAAAAATGTCCTTGTACAAACAAGTAAAAACAAAATGTGTAGGTGAACGATAAAACTGAATGCAAAATAAAATGACTATGAGAAAATTATTCTCTTGTTACTTTGAAGGAAGCTCAGATGTCCTGTGTTTATGTCTGAGACTTATTTTCTTGTTTAAAGCATCACGGACCATCAAGGAGAACATGAGGCTGAACATGTTCTTCTCAGATCCTTCTCCTTCCTGGAATCCTACCAGACTTTGTATCTATATTTAATCCGTATGCTTTGTCCGGCTGAAGTTTGCTGTGTCTCTGATGAAACATTTCAGTGCTCTGACACTTGGTATTTTAGAGGTGGGATTGCACCCCTAGAATTTAGATCAACTGCCTCTCAGAAGAGTCTTTTGGTTTGGGTTGTTTTGTGTGTTTTTTTCCTGGCATGTTTAAAACTCAAAATGATTACTCCATTTTTGACTACTTTCCCATTTGCCTCACCTGAGTTAAAACTCCTCCAACCTGTTGGAAGAAAAGAAATATTGGAGAAGTTTTCAAAAGATGTGTTCAGTTCTCTGTAAAAGCATATGCAGACATAGCAAGAAACTGAGTAGCAGGTTTGCTAACAGTTGTGGTGGCAACAATTAGGTGGCAGCTAGAGGCAAGCTGATGTCATAGAAACCAAATTATTCTCACACTCTAAGCAAAGAAGTAGCGGGAAAACCATGGTTTTTTCCACTGTTCCTTGCAATTTATTGTACAGAACAAGTATCTGCTTGGCTTAAGATATGAGATGACCTTAAACATTAAAATCTTGAATGTGTTCCTTGGTAAAGAACCACCCACAGGCATGAGTGAGCAATCTGGTGTAGTGGAAGGTGTCCCTGCCCATGGCAGGATCTTGGAACTCGATGATCTTTAAGGTCCCTTCCAAGCCAAACCATTCTGTGATTCTGTCATTCTGTGTTAAAATAATGAAGTCATCCTCCCTCTCATGGCAAAGTCACCTCTAATCAAGCCATGCCTCACAGCCCTCTTAACTACCCCTAAAATACTCTTAGGGAATTCTAGGGATGGACACCTAACCACCTTATCCCCTTGATCTTCTCTGTCTTACAGGAGCTGGGCTCTTTCACCTAAAAAAAACCCAATCAAACCAAACCCCAACGAAAAAACCAAAACCCACTAAACCAAGAACAACACAAACTTTTAGAAAGGTGCCTTGCTAATTTTGCAGAACTAATTTAGAAGGGACTCTAACCATTTCTGAAAGATAATAAATTACACATTCTCGAGGCAGATGTACGAGGAAGGCTGCTGGACATGCCGCTCCTTTTCCACATGGGGAATTATTATAACAGAGCGCCAGCTCTGATTAACTAGAGGGGAAGATGAAAGACAGTGAGGATAATATAATCGTGTTTGCTGAACAGTGGACCCGAATGTGCTTAAGGTCAAGCATTGCTAATATGCAGTCCCTTAATAGGAAAAACTCACAACATTTTTGGATGGAGTAACATTGTCATTATACCGGTTATGAAGAAGAATATAATGGAATAAGGGTGGTTGGATAAATTAAGGTTATGCAGAAGCACTGCTGTAAAATTAGAGGAGAGAGAGAGACCAGGAAGGAGGGAGGAAAAGACGAGGGAGAAAAGAAGAGTTAGGCCAAAATCATGAAACACAACTGCAGTTCCTGGGTGCTGTTAACAGCCTCTGGGAATTATCTGTTTTCCAGCTGAATTCAGTAAAGCTGTATTAAGTGGAGGAGAGATTAGCTGGGGTAGCAAAGCTGATTTGCTTTTGTAATCTGGGGATCTGTGAATCCCAGCTTTTCCTACACCCCATGAGTGTGTTAAACCTGTACTTGAAAGGATGTTGTCTGCTGAGTCATGCCACAGCCAAAAAATCTAAGTCTTTCCTTCCCGCAGGGAAAGTCAGCAGTGAAAGGGGAAACAGGACTCATGCAGAGGTTTCATGAGGTCCATGCAGACGCACCATGCCAGACACGAGAGGGGTTGTTGAAGTATCCTGGGGAGTTGTGCAGCTTTGGGCAGAGCAAGTGGGGAAAATTTGTTTTCAAACCTTATACAGGAGTGCCAGATTTTCCTAGCAGAAAGCAGGTTTCATATCCCATCCTCCCCTACACACACCCTGTTCCCTCAAAGTTCTTCACTGTCCAAAAAGGCAGAGAATAAGTCTGTGTGCTATGAGAGTATTGGGTCATTGCTCAAGGAGGGAAGAATTAAGGTCGGATTGACGTGTACCTTAACGCTTCATTACTTGGTTTTCAGAAGATTAATTTTAGGCACTCTGTCCATTCTGGAAGGCCATTAGGTACTACTGGGCCACCTTAGCTCTATAATAATGAAGTCTGGGTCACTTCCTTTATTTTTTTTCACCCAGAAACAGAATAAAAGTTGTGACTTCTCTGGTGTCCCTTTGGATTTCAGTGATGTAATGGGGGTCAGCATAGGATGCCCTACAAAGAATAGGTGAAAACACACCACCATTGAACACTCACAGCTTTAATTGAATCAGGATTTAATTCAATGAGCCTTAGCCTATGAGCTGTTAATTGCTGATGCCTGGTGAAGTACCTTTAAAGACATAGGTATGCTTTTTGTTGTCTTTAAAGATAGTTGTTGAATGGATCCAGTTTGAAACATTTCCATCTGCTATATGTATTATAAAAGACTACTGGGAGTCAAATTCTTTCTCAGTAGGATTTACAGTCTGAAGACAGATTCACAACATTCCTCATATCCACAGATTTACTTCCAGTTGAAGAAGCAGGGCTGAAGATTTCATAGGAATTCAAAACCTGCAACACATTCGCACAGTAGTTCTGCCATTACAGGTACAAATTAGTTACCTCTCTAGAGGAAAATGTCCCACATCAGTTTCTTTAATGGCACAAGTAGAAGGAATATGTACAGTTCACATTGAACACAACTGTCTACTTCACATCCCTAACTATTCCTGAAAAGTATATATGTATCAGTATACAACTACATAAAAATTTCAGAAGAAATTAAAATATTTCAAAGATGAGACATAGCAAAACTTAAAAAAAATATTTCCTCTAAAAGCAGAGAAAAAACGACCACTATAAAGTAAAAAATGGTTGTGTTGGTATCTGGAATTCACCAATGATCTTGTACACTTTGAAGGTTGAGGGTTTTTTGTGGTTTGAGGGACTGTTTTGAACAAATCTCTTCACTTTAAAGAAAATGTGCAGCTGTACCTTTAACATTTTATAATTATAAGACAGACAGAAAGTGTTGGAACAGGGAAGTGTGTGTGAATGGGGGTTAGCATGCTGAGACATTGTATTTCAGCTGTGAAAATCAATACTTGCTCCAGAGATAGGGCACTTGATCAGAAAGGATATTGCAAGATACAAAAGAGCAGATATGAAATACCATTCCTGTGAAGTTCATTTCTTGCTCTTATTACATCAGTTCAGCAGAAAACATGGTGTGCATGAAACTGTGGCAGTGCCAGCAATTTATTATTGCTCTTCCAAGATTTTTAGAAGATTTGGATGAGATTTCAGCAGAATTGTGTTTTGTGCTCCTACTTTACCGATAATTAAAAACCTGGAGATCTAGATGATGCATTTAGAAAGGGTTCCTTGTGTACCAAGATCTTTTTCTCTTCTTCCCATTGAACACAGCTGTAGTCTGGTATGATTCTGCCCAGAAAACTAGACCAGTATTTCATCAAAGAAGAAGAAATTTTCAGGAGTTTTTCTTAAATTTCTACTTTTGAGAAGACGTTTTATTGGGTTTTGTAGGAGAAAAAAAAAGAAAGAGAAAGAGATGCAGAGGGTAAAATTGACCCTGGGAACACATTAGATAGTGAGACTGTTCTGTTTTCACACTGATAATTGCAAATGGGTCTGTCCCCTTTATGTTTCTCACATTCTTGTTTCTGGACAGCAATTTTATCGTGAGTTTGACAAAATTTCACAAAATCACCATTAGATAGACAGATAGATATAGATATAAAAAAGCTGATTTTAGGTGGTTTCCAGCAAAAGAAGATGCTTGCTGTGGGAAAAGGATGACTTGTTCTCCCTGGATCAGAAAAGGAAATACATTTATACCAACATAAAGCATTTCACCCCCAGGGTTTCATACCCTTGGATTGCTGCAAGGACCAGTTTCATCAGTAGGGCTGTGTCTGACCTTGGCCAGTCAAACACTGTGCAACCTAGGAACACTTTGTCTCTAGCTGTGTAAATTCATTCAAATCATTTCACATTTCCATTGCGATTTTTTTCATGTTGATAAAAAGGTTTCCAATATATATGGAGTAACTTGAATCCTATAAAGAAAGTAGCTTTGTGTGTATCAAGTTCTGTTATTTATTAGTTTTCTCTAAAAAAGTGTAGAAGTAGCCAAGCTTAACTTCATTTTGATGTTTGTGAACAAAAATTATACTTTAAGTATTACGTAAGTAACAGAGAAACTTTAGACAGGATTGTATTTGGGTTGGGTGGTTTTTTTTGGTGGGGTAGGAAGTTTACTGTTTTTCACCATCTTGTTTAGAAACCTGAATTTAAACTGTAGCTCTTAAATAGAATAAATTAAGATAAATGAAGAGCAGTGAGACATTGCAGTGGGTGCTCAGAGAAGCTGTGGATGCCCCATCCCTGGAACAGTTCAAGGCCGGGCTGGATGGAGCTCTGAGCAGCCTGGTCCAGAGGAAGGTGTCCCTTTAGGAGGGAGAGTTTGGAACTGGATGATTTTTAATGTCCTTTACAATTTTTCATAAGAGTCTATGAAAATTTGGTGAAGGTTCAATATATTCAGGGCCCTGCACATCAACCCACAGACACCCACACCACAATTGCACTGTACCACATTGTCCTTTCCTAGCCAGGAATTAGTCACTCTCAGCTTCATCACAGGAGTGGAGCAAAATGGATAGGGGTCAAAAGCCCCTGTCTCAATTTTTGACTCTGACTGTGCCTTATCTGGGGTATTTTCCTTGCATACTCTTTGACCAGCCAAGTTCAGACAGAGCCCTGCTCACAGAACTGGTCCTTGCAGCAATGTAAGAGGTGAAGCCCCAGGGGTGAAATGCTTTATACTGTTAAAAGGGCATTTCCCTTCTTTTCCCACTTTGTCAGTAAAACAGCATCTCTGACTCTCCTTCCCTGACAGAGCTGTGCTGGCAGAAGGCTGTGTCATCGGCAGTTTTCAAATTGCAGCTGGTTGCTAGCCCACTCCTGCAGTAGAGTTGTGACACTGACACTTCCATGCAGCTCACAGCAAAAGATATATTTAACTTAGAATAATATCCCAGATAGAAGGTGGAAAAGACAAGTGAAATGGCCTGTTCTGGCAATCATTCCAAAGCTGGTGTTAATGTCTTTGGATTGCAAAGTGGAGAAAAATAAATAGCTGAAGTGCTTTACCGATTAATGCAAAGCAAATAACTCTCAACAGCCAGGGTCAATGACTGTCACTGTTGCAGCTGTGATCATCACGCAAACTGTCCTCACTTCATTCATGTAATGTCCTACACCTGCATGCTGGCTATAAAGAGTCCCCAAAGTGCCTGCTGAGTCACAACAAATGGCCCTGGAATGGGAGGAGACGTATCAGTTTAACTGCCCAGATAGCAATGCTTGTTGGGGCACATTTGGTTGTCATCCAGAGGGCACTGACAAAAGTTTTTTACCACCAATGCCATCCTTACAGCTTCTCCCTTCTCACCCATCACAGATCTCTAAGAGGGAAAATAAATAGCTGACTGAATTAAACCTAACAAATGGGACATTCGGCTTTTTAAATTTTTTTTTTAATGCTTGTCAATAACAATATACTATTCATGTTTCTGTTTGAACATAATCCTAGAGATTAGCAATTAGGAGGAAATAATAGGGCCTGATCTTATGCGATATGGAAAGCGTTATTGTTCCTGCTATATACATGGAGAGAAAATTGGAAGGGGTTCAGAAAAAGGGCTAAAAGGATAAGTCATGCCTTCTAAACATGGCTCATAGGCAGCTCTGACTACCTAGCTTATTAAAGAGAAGGCTAAGATGTGATTTGATTGTAGTCAATACGTGTGTAAAATTTCTCACAGAGACTTTTGTTAGCTAAAAATCATTGCATAAAAGCTTCAGGGGCTGGAAGACCTTCCTGGTATAAAGCACATTTGTAACAGCAAAGCTAAAATAACTTTGAGTCATGATGGACTCACAATTACCTAATGTCATTTCATCAAGATTTCATTTCCCCCCACCCTATGAAGGTCATGCTATAATTCATCCACGAGATAAGTATTTGCTGTACAAGCTAATGAGCGAAATTCATTGGTTAAACTACATCATGGTAATATTGTTTTCTGTTCTTATAAATCTATCTGCACCTCACAAATGAGTTTTGCTTCCCTTTTTGTTTCTCCACCGTTGATGCAGTGGTTCCTAAGCTCTTTCTTCAGAATATCCTGAAATTTAAGAATTTTAAAAACCTAACTTTCATAGCAGCCACCTTAAAAGTTTTACAGAAGTGCCTGGTCACTGGAAGGAGAGAACAGGGGAGTGTTCTGTCACCTCCAGCCATAGTTAAGACTTCTAACAGCAGTTTTCTGAAGTGAGAGGTTCTGCAGTATTTTCTGCTGTAAAGTCTAATATGATTTTTAGATGATAAACAAGTTAAAATGCTTGTGAAATGAAGATAAAACAGAGATAAACCTGAGCTTACTGCCATTTAATTTTGGAGGTATCTGCCACCCATCTGTGTGTTACAAGACACAATATAGGGGAAAAAAAGCATTTTTTTTTGCTTAAGCTGCAACGTCTTTTGCTTTTATTGGGAACTGGAAGTTCCTGGTTCAGACGTCAGTGTCTTGGCCAAGATAGCATCTATCACATTTAGATACAGAGGCTTAATTCAGTGCATGGTCAGTCAACCATGAAGTTCATATTTGGTTCTGGATATTAAGTTCCCAGGCCTTCAAGGAGGCTTGTGTCTGTGGAGTTGCTCTGGGCCCAGGTCTAGTGCAATGTGAAAGAGAATAAAGTACATTGGTGCATCTCAGGAGCCTTCAGTCCGTAAGCCTGGCCATTGCTGTACACAGTTGGTTGCCACACGCTAAAGAGGGTGCTAAACCATAAGCACCACATGGGAATGACAGCAAGAAATGTGGCTAGCGCTCAAACACTGTGAATTTTCACAGCAAACCAACATCATGTTATTTAGCACAGGTTTTCTGTAATTGTGATACAGTGAGAAAAATCACAGTGTTCAATGGCCCTTAAACTCTCCTTTCCATCTCTGTGATGGGGTCATCTTGCTGTTGATACGTAGGGTGCCATAATATATGGCCATGGGGCCATAATATAAAACATGCAGAAATAATAGATGACTTAGGATCTGTTAGAGAACCTGTTTCCAATGCTGTTACTGATTCAGTTGTTTGCCTGTGTATTTGCTGCAGTATTTAGAGAAAGCAGCACAGTTCTTTTGCCACTTCTGCTTTGTTACCACCAGCCATTAACTTCCTTTGAAATCTCTGAAACATGGGAGTGTGCCTGATCCATTCAGCACTGCAGGATGTTGCAGTGCACTGGTGCATTTTCATGCCAGTCATAAGACTGGTTACCTAGGCAAATCACTAAACCTCTATGAAAAGTCTGAGAAATTTTGCATTAACTTCAGTTATGTCTGAAGAGATGAGAATAAGATTGATAGATGCTCACTGGGAAAAGAAAAATACCCAAAGTTTTCTACTAGGCAATTTGCAGAAATCATGGGGAAAAAAGAAGTGGTTAAGAATGTGGAAATTTAGGTCAAAGTGAACTATGAAAATGGAAAAAAGTTTTAGGCAGCCCATTTTACTGCCAAGAGAAAATAGGATTATAAAATACAGAGGGAGAAGTGGACAATGTCAGTAGAATGAACTCAATATCTGAAAAAAGAGTCCAGAGACTAAGAAGTTATGAGTATTGTTCATAACAGGCAAAGCTGGGTAGTATTTTAGTGAAAATCATAGGGCAAAAAGCACAGTTGTAAAGGGCAGAGAGAAATTGAAAATGTCAAACAGACTATGTCAATTTCTACATAAAGAAAAGATAATGAGTTTTAGTCAAGAGAGATTCATGGGATGGGAGCTAGTTGGCACCTGAGCTGTTCTTGAGACATCATTCCCTAAATATTGTGGCTCTAAACCCAGCATAAATTCAAACTCACAGCAAACTCTTTAGCATTTTGTTTATGTTGCCTGGAGCACTGAAAAGATTTGCACCAGGTGCAAGTGCATAGGTGCTTCTAAAACCTCTGAGATACTCTTCTTGACTATTTACATGTAATACAATTTCTATAATCATGAAACATCACCCTCTATCATCTCCACTCAGGTTTGAAACACCAGTGTCTGTCATCATTCTTTGGTGAGAGACACCTTTTTCCAGCCTTGATCTTGCCCCTGACACATGGGATTTCTGCCCACTGTCCTGTTCCTCCCCAGAAGCCCTCAAACCCATCTGAATTATTTCAGCCACTTTCTGAGTTGTTTTCCTTCTTTAGAACACACCACAGGGTGTTCACAGAATGTTTCATGGGCACAGAACAAAATTTTGGATGTGTTTATGCTCTCCAATACTAGGCAACTTAGAGAACTCGGCTCTCAGTTTGAAAACACAGTGCTCTGATGAACAGCTAGAAATTACAGATATGTATGCACTTGAGGACATTGTTATGGCCTAGTTAAACTGAAATAAATTGCACACTTCTAGACTTGCAAGTTTTCTACTGGGAATACTTCACTGTAGAAACATGTTCTAAATATTGGCCTAAATGGGAGAGTAGGACCCAAGTGAAAATCATTGATCAGCTTTGGAATGAAACATTGTTCTTTAAATATGAATGGGTTTGCAAATGAGAATTCTGCAATGTGGAGCACCATTTTATTTTTATTATTATTATTGTAATAATAAGCAAACAAACAAACAAACAAACCTACTGAGCACAGTAATTGAAGTATACTTCATCCTGATCTGCAAATTAATCAGAATAAGGTACAAGACACTGAATGGGGAAGTGCATTTATCATTTAAAGAGACACCTACAAATGCTTTAGCAATCTGAAACTGAAGTTCTACAGTCCAAAAAAGGTGAGACATCATTCATGGATGTGAATATACAGCTACAGGATATACTGACATAGCTATCAATGTTTTGGTAAATAATATATTTTCTGTGATAAAAAAAAATTCATTTAATATATGGCGGTTTATGTGGCATTATTTGCTTGGTTGTTTTTTTTCCTCAGAACAGTAAAAGAAAGAGAAAAGGTGAAATTTCCCATTTTGGAATTAAAAAACACGTTTTAAGCTGCAGATCCCTTTCTTATCTAGCAGTTTTTAGATATGTTTTGCTTGTGATTGAGGAAGGGGAGGACGAACAAATTGAACTTTTCTCTTTTAAGTCTCAGTATTTTCTATCAAAAATATTGATACAAATCTATTAAAAACTGTATCAAACATGATCCCTGTTGTAACTTTACACACACACACAGACTGATATGAACCACAAGGAGTGCATGAGTAAATTCTATATTAACTGTACTTTTATTTTGTTATTCAACCTGTCTAGAAGAAGTGGTCTGAAAACCAGAGTTTGGGTGATAGTTGAAACCCTGTAGTTTAAAGGCTTTATTCAGGGTAGTGAATACTGATCTTTCAGTGTTGAATGGTGAAAAAAATAAAGTCACAGGCACATATTAATTCAGTCTACCTATGAAAGGGGAAGCAACATCCCACTCCTTATACTTGTGCACAGGAATAAGCAGATAGGCAACACATTGAACAAGAAATAAAATAAAAGCAGCAGAAATGTTGAATAGTCACCTGAAGTTTGGAATAGCTCCCCTTAGCTGTATTCTCCGTCTATGAAATTTTGTCGTTTATTTTTCTTTCTTTTGGAGAAAGCCAGCTGCTAACAGGTTAATCCCCTAGCACAGTATCACACCTGCAATTGCTTTCCTCTCCCGAGCTCCCAGCAGACAGTCTGCAGCTCCGCTGATGTAATGCTCTTTGGCTACGCTTTAACTTTCCTCTTTGTGCTCTGTGTATGTACCCACTTTATTACAAGGGAGAAAGATAACCCATTTCCAATCCATCTATCCCAATACCATAAGAAGCTAAGGCAATAACAATTATCTCTATCCTTACATTTTCTCTCTTCTCTGAATAGTTCTTGTACAGTAATGAATTGTAACAGCTCCTGCACACAGATTTCTCTCCCATATAATTAATGTCCTAAGATATTCTATTTACTGGTGAAGCAGTTTGAATCAAGAAGTGATTACTTTTGAAGTAAACAGAGCTGCTAACCACATTTCACAAAGACAGCGGCAGTTTCCCTTAAAAAAAAAAAAACTAACACAAAAAAAAGCCCAACCGACCAAAAAACCAACAACAAAACACACAAAAAACCAAAAACACAGACAAAAGATAAAAAATGGAACTTTGAAAAAACAGGCTGTGCCCTGCAATATTTTGCCTTCATGCAGACTCCTTCCATCAACCAGCATGTGCTTTTTTTCTGTCATGTTTTTTGTTCTACAGCTAGAACAGGGAGTGTCCTAATCAGCAGGCTGGTTTTGAACTCTGGATATTCACAGGTTGAATTAGAATATGTTCCTTTCCTGCAAATCAAAAACGTAGTCAGATCCACAAGACATCAGAAAGCACAGTTTTCCTGAAAGACAGTTTCCCAAGGAAACATCTGAGTGAAATATTTTCTGCCCTGAATATATGTGATAATATACTTAATATTCTTATGGAAATGTAGATAAAAAATGAGCATGTACACAAAATGAGATAACTGGTGATAACTGGCTCTGGATTGATAGCCCAGAAGACCCCTTATAGCTTAGTCCCTACAGCCTGAGCAAGGGCAGAGGAGACTCTCCATTTCATAGAGGAATTGCCTCTGAAAGCATTGCTTATTTTCCTGCCCAACCTGCTTCCTATCTCCTGGGTTTGAGTCTTCTAGAAAGGGATATGAATGTGTGTGAAAGGATGTATTAGGGGTCGGATGGCTGACACTTCCCTTTGCAAGGAAAACATAAAAAGCTCCTCTTTCATTCCATGTATTTACAACACTATGTGTAATCATGCTGCACTGTGCTTCAGACATACAAAGCCCTATCCAGATCTTTGAGAAGTTAAGGGAAGTGCTTCTTCCCAACCTTTGCTTATGGTAAAGGTATTTTCCCGAGAAATGGGAGCGGATCATCCATGACTCTTTCTCCTCCCTGTCAGGAATTGAGGTGTTTCATATTTTAGGATAAGCCACAAGCACTAGGCTGTTGCAGTGTAAGTCATAACTGTTCCATCATTCACCTGAGCAGTTGCAGCTGGTCTGAATCCTGAAAGTATAACAGTGACTAAAACTCCCAATGCCTTTTACTCTCCCTGAGCCTACGCTACTCCTAGCAATAATTATGGTAACTCAGCTTAGGAAAACTCAGTCAACAAACAGGAATGCTTAGGTTCCTACCTAGATAAGAAGAAAGGAGACATTTCATTAGTACACTGTGAATTACTCTTCAGAGGCACCAAACATGCTCTGTTTCTGGTACAAAGATCCTGTGCATCTAGTTTACACCCTCAGATGCACTCTGTGGTTCCAGGGTTCTACATTTCAGATGCTGAGAAATCTAAATTAGACTTCTGAAATAAAGCATCAAGGTGTGGTCTGGGAGTGCTAACAGGAGTGGTGTTTGCTTTCTGAGACTTTACATAAACACCAACACAGGATCCTATATTAGCCCCTCCAAACACAGCCTGAGGTCGCAACAGGGAACTGAATCTGAAACGCCCATATTGTCATTAACTGTATTTGTTCTCTGTTTTGAGCTCTTTACATTTTCTAGGTCATATTTAATCGTTTGCAATTCACCGATGGATCTCCTTAGTAAGGACATGTCTGTGCCTGTAGCAGAGGACATCATTTCACATTCATGAGAAACAAAGCACCTAGTAAGTCTTATAACATCAATAGACACTTGTGGCATTGCATCTTCCTAATCTCCTTCCCGCCCCATACCCTTCACTGTCTTTCCCTACTTTGTTTGCCTTTGAGGTGTTTGGAAATCCTTGGCACTCGCATTTTAATATTCATCTCCACAGTTTAGTGGAGGATCTACTTATTCCAGCAGCTGATTTAAAAGGGAGAGACAGCTAAAAGGAGTAACTAATTAACAGGATAGTCCTACAGAGTAAAAGGAATTGTCTTCCAGCAATAATTGTGGTAAAGGTTTGCTAATAGCAAATAGATTACTCTTGGAAGGTTCTATATATTACTCAGACCTGTGCATATGGGTCTGGAGATTTCCTCTGGCTTCTCAGCTGAGAAGGCTCAACAGCTGCAAAGTAGAACAAGCCTTAACAAGTGCCCAGGTTTGGACTAATGGAAGGATATGACATCACAGCTTCATTAGAATATTTCTCCTTTCCAAGCACTTGGGCTGGATGTCACCCAGTCTACAGAATTATAGTTTTATTTAAATACAGTGAAAGTCCCATAGGTGGTAGTGGTAGGAGACCCATATGTTTCCTTGCTCACACACAGATGGAATGTGTAATAGACACTGAACAGCTGAAAATGTGAAATATGGACTCCTTTCCTCCTCAATCTTTAGCAAATGCTTGCAGAGCTCCACTGGCAAAAACTACAGTGGCAACTTGGATCTAGCTTTCATCAAAATATAAATACTAATTATGTCTCATCTCTAATAGGAAAGTCAGGCCATTATTATAGCACCAATTATCTACCCATCCAGTATCTGTGCAGTTTCAAAAATATTTATCTTTGTTGAAAAGAATTATGTTTTCCTCTTTCTGATGCCTATTTAAAGCTTCAATACATAACTGAGTTTCTGCTACATCAAGTTCAGCATAGCATTCTTGCTCATAAGATTCATCACTATGGTAAAAAAAATCCTCTTACTATTTTCCAACAATATTATCTATTTATATATTTTCAAAAGGATGATGCACAACAACACAATTTTTAAAATTATTTATAATTGCCATTATTTTGTAAACAATAATTTCCCCCTACAAGAATAGAAGAGTAAGAATACAAAATTACTGTTAACTACCTTTCCAGCATACTTCTCTATCTGGAACCTCTTAAAATTATTTATTGTACAAGGTACATATAAAGCCCTATTGGTTCTGCAATTATCCCTTTGTACAGACCCTGTTCGAGCACTGCTCTTTCCATCTCTGATGATCATGAAACATTGGATAAAATAGCTCACTCATTGTTCCAATTGCCTCTAAATAGTTAGGTACACCAGATATGATCTTAGGGTTTCAAAAAATCCTTTTAAAAAGTTTTTCCAAAATTCAGATGGCTTGCCTTATTGTTAATTTTAAAGTGTATGGATTTTTGAGGTTTTTTCCCTTTAAAAACATGGAGATTAGATTCTCTTCGTACATGGCATACTCTATTTTCTCTTGTAAATGGTGGAGAACTGCTTTCTTGGGAGGTAAAATATATGAAAGAATTAGATACATAACATCACAAGCTATTTGAATCCAAGAATAAGGTAAGATTTTTGTTCAGAAGCTGTCTGAATATAGAATTATATTTTTCCTTTCTGAATGATAGAGTAATCCACTTCTGTAGTGGGATTTGATTGTTAATAAATGTATGAGGCTTGTATGGAATTAGTTTGTGCTCTTATTTACTTATTTTCTTTTGAAGAGCACCGTAGTTCAAAGTTCAGTTAAGAGATGAGAAAGCAGGAGCCCATCTGTGTACTTTTTTTTAATTTGCAATTGAATTCTTCTTTCCTTTTTTTTTTCTTTTTTCCCAGGGGGCCGTGTTGCACAATCTTAAATGAATTATGAGCAAATAAGTACACGAAAAAAGGGGAAAGACATAAAAGACACTTAATGCTGGTGGCCTTTGTTCAACTGTATACAGAATATATCCTATTAAAGAAATAACATTATGTATCCTACCATTTGCTTACTAAAATGTATTTTATGTTAAGTGTCCACAGTGCAAAAGTGCATGCAAACCTTTGCACTGCATTTACTCAGGGAAGAGTTTGGATGAAATATCTGTTAGATATAAAAATGATGATTTCTGTATAAACCTGTGTGAAGAATGCTTGAGGAAGGACAGTATTAAGGTGAAGCTTCCTAACTTCTCTGATTCTCTGCCCTAAGGAGAAGCCTCCTGTGTAACTTCACAAAAGAAGCATTTTTCTGTCTGAACTTTAGTTTCCTACTTGCAAATAAATTACATTATTTTGTCATTTCCCTCACTGTCATTACATTGAGAAATTTTTCAGACTCTGACTGCCTCAATAAATGTTTATATGATGCTTAAGAATTTGGGACTGTGGTGTTCCTTGGACAGTTATTTCTACTGTAAAACAAATGAAGAATAAAGACCAAAACCTGCTCTCAAACTTGTGGCTAGGGAAAACCTGCTGTGCAGAATCCTGCCAATATAGCCAGGAACCATAAGTTCTCTACTAACCTGTTGGGACATCCATACATTGACTTCAGTGACAAACTCTCTGAAAACCTTGCATGATTTTAAGCTATGTTATTCACATCTTTTGTCTATGATTTATGCTTTTATCTGGTCTGTGGAGAGGTGTGCACAAAAATACCCCAAACGAACCAAAAACGAACAAAAAAACAAACAAAAAACCCCAACAAATAAAAACTTCATTTTATTTTCTTTTTAAATTATGGTAGGGTTTTTGGTTTTGATTTTGAGATAGGGAGGAATTTATGTTTTATGTTAGGGCGATTCTTCTGTCCAAAAAGAACATCACTCCAGCTGGAGGAAGAGCACTGTAAAACACACCTGGTGCTGGAAGTCCCATCATTATATGTCCTAAGTGTGCTTACTGTTCCAGGTTTGTGCTAGAATCTGTATTGCATTTGGATGTCAAACAAGTTGATGCTCTCAATTTTTTTCATTAGACTTTTTTTTTTTTGGTTATTTTTTTTTAATTGTCTGAGTTCAGACTCTGAAAATCCTCTCTGACACAACCAGCCATCAAGCAGATTATCCTAAGAGACAAGACAATTGACACAGTCTTTATCCTTAAGCTCTTTGGCTGCTCGTTCAGATTAGGTTGAGCTCTTTGAGTTAGATACAGAAGATCTTTAAAAGTCATAAACTTGTTTCCTGTGAAAGACAATATAGGAAAGAGAGGGCAGTTCTGGTGTTTTCATAGCAGCTAGTGGAGCCAGTGCTGAGCAAGTACACTGTGCTGGTTTTTGTGCTTGTCAGACTTCTTTGAAAACAAACAAGTCCGTGTTTAGAATGGAGGTATTTATTTTTATAAATGAAACTGGAGGCAGCTGTTCTATCAAATGGGGCTAATTCTACCACCTTGGAAGTATTTTAGCCAACCATCAGCTGAATTGCTCAGATTTACTGATATATATGAGTTTTGCCTCCAAGAAGAGCCCAGCAGACATCTCTGACTTTTTGGTCCATAAGTATTCTACAAACACCTGCCAGAAATCTGCAGGTTAAACCATACCTGCAGGTTTTGTAAACAACCTCTGCTACAGCTGTTTCCTGGGAAATACTGGTGTTGATTTTCCAAAAGGAGCAATTCTTCCTAAGCATGGACTCTGTCAAATTAAAATGGGCTATATTCCTGCACAGGAAACAAGAAGTGCAAATGCATCGTAGCAAAGCTGCACATAAGATACAGTTAAAATGGATTTGATTGTTCTAATTTAATGTTTTGTATTATATTTTGCCTGTCCACTTGGCACTTAGACACTGAAGCAAAATCCACTGAATTAAGAGAACCCTCTGCCCCATAACTTTCTAGTTCAGTTCAGTCAGTGGGACAAGTAAATGTCAGTGCAAGAGGAGCTTTATCCGAAACAAAGAAATACTGGCATGCATCTGCAGCCAGGCTTCTGCTCATTGCTAAAGAAAAACATCCAGCCCAGATCCCTGTCTTTCCAAAGGGCTTTTCAAGGCATGCCGTGTGGGACCCTTCTTCTGGCCGTGCCAGTAAGCACCACGCTGGTACTGCCTCAGCTGGAAGCCACCCTCAGCATCCATTGCAACACTGCAGCTGTGTTAATAATATTTGGTGACTCCTTTGTTTCCAATTTGAATCTAAAATGTGCAATCTGTACAGGATATGAGCTTATTTCTAAATCCCGATGGATGAATGTTCTGTATCTTAATAAATTATTTGTGGAATATAAAACCTAGTTGTAAATTAAGGCGTCTGTTCTGATGTGAGTTTATCTTGGATAATGCTGACACTTGCTGGAGGGCTCAGATAGTTTTTAAGCTGTACTGGATTTGTCCCTTCCCTCCTCTAAACAGAACAGACAAAAATTGGCATGTTTGGTATTAGACAGTCTGAAAAGACTATCAAAACACTTGCAGTCTGGGTGATGAAGAAAAAAAATTTTTAGTCCTTAATTTTTTTTTTTTTCCTAAATGTTTTCTGCAGTACGTATGACTCAGGGAAACAGTGATCCTTCTTGTTTGTGAAATATGGTATGACAAAGAATAGTTCAAAGGAATATAATTTCATTTTTTTAATGCTCAATAAAGATAGGAGCTGCAGCAAGAATCAACCCAACTCTTGTTGTCTGATTCAAAATTTACTAAAGTTCAAAGTTTTAGTTATCACTTGAAAATATTCTGGATATAAATTTGGACATAAGGGTCTGTCTACGTGTCAGGGGAAGAAAATAATATCATATAACTAATCTTAGAGGAGACAGAAACACCATCACAGGGGTGATTGAAGTTAAACAAAAGAAATTGTTGGAGAGGTGCCATAGTATTTATTAATTGTGTAATTGCTGAAGTGTTCCCTGCTCCCTGTAGGATTTTGGGGACATGTGACCAGGGATGGAGCAGCAAAACATGGAGAGAACTGTGATTTCAAGCACCCCAGGAGTTGTGTTTGCTCCAATGACATTAGGGAAAGGATGTAATATGATAGGTATTTCTTTGATGATGATTCCTGGGGTTGAAATGCTTATAAGGGCAATCTCTTCACTCTCCCTTTTCCTGTGGTCAGCACTTTCACCAAGAGAATTATTAAAGATCACTCATTTTCTTTGTCAGAAAATTGTTCCTTTGTGTCTAATCGGATCCTCCCCATCATGCTGTGAAAAACAAGGACTTCCTGCAGATTCTTTATTTTTCATTAGCTTGACTTTTAAAATATTTTGACTTTAACGTGTAAAATTTTCATTAAATAGTTTTGTTTAACATATCCCATCTCAGTACATTTGGAGAGCTCATGCCAATGAGCTCAATTACAAAATTTTTACAATTCAAAACTCAGAGCTGCACCATGCCTCTACAAAGAAAAATTGCCACAGTACAAATAATGCTACAAGAATGGGATGTCATCTTGTGTGTTGGAAGGTGCCAGCTGACCTAACATTTTGATCCAGAAAGAAGTGGAATATTTAAAACAGTTACCACAGAAACTTTTATTAAAGTATTTTCAGGTAACATCTGGATGTTAACAAAAGAAAAGAAAAGAAAATAGTTTTCAATTTACTCAAGAAGATTTCCTGTGGGAATAGGAAGCGGGAGGGGGTGGAAACACATCACCCCTTTTTATTACTATTATTTTTAGTAGCAGTTGTAACGTTCAACACTCTGTTTCTCACAGGATTTGGGAGTATCCCATTCTGTCCTGCTTGAGATCTTTAAATGCAAATGTAGTCTATAAAATGGGCAAGAAACAATAAAGCGCCCATTACAGCAAGCTTTTTAGCCTACTGAAATGAGATATTGATAGTACAGTTTATATGCAAATGTCCTTATTGGCATCTGAAATATAACATTTGACCAGGCTCAGCAACCTGTATTTAGGCTTCAAATCTTCTCACCTTCTGGTGTTTACAAGTGCAACTGGAAATGTAGCTATAAATATTGAATAGCATCTAAATGCTCAGAAAAATAAAAGGCTTAGGGGAGAGCTTTAACTATTCACACTTCATGGGAAAGATGATTTTATCAATAGAATTAGAGGTTGCCATAAGAGCTAGGTCTAGGATATCCTTAATGTTTACTTTAATATTATTCAAGTGGTAATATCTAGGGATGAATTTTGAAGCGGTGAATCTCAGAAGGCTGGGATTCATACCATGCAGCTTTTGCCACCCAATAAAGAGTTGACTGTTCTGTCTCTACAGATACAAAGAAAATTAGATACTTCTAGAAACCTGTACATCTCATCCTACAACTGATTTAGAGTAGACAAACACATTTCAGATGGATGAAGTTAGAGAAAACATATATGGTTTCAAAGGGTACAAATGGTCATAAATAAATTAAATTGTTTTACTTCATAACTAAATATTATAAAGGAGACCTAAAGACAACCGAACAATCTCTCAACAAGTTGCTGTTTTGTTCCTTAGTTGTGTTTAGGAGCAATATTTATTAAAGCCCTTTTTGTTGGATTTCAGGGCTCCAAACACCTCACTTTCCATCCCCACAGAGGCACCCACAGCTCTGATTTCAGGGTATCACTGAAGTTTGCCCTTAACAGAACAGACACCGAGCAACTTCTGGTGCTGCTATGGCTCTCAACTCAGCAGGAGGGAGGAAAGCTGCTTTTTCATACATATTCCAAGCTGTTCTTTGCCATAGACAGAGCTTTATCCATGCATTGCCCAGCACTACCTCAACCATTCTCAAGACTCTCAAGGCCAGTTCTGCCTTGAGTGTGCCTTGGAGTGTAGAATTCCAAGGCACTTCTCAGAGAGGGCTCAGAGAGGTCTGTAACAATCTGTACTTTGAATAGCTTACATATTTTATAATTGCAAGCATATTTCCCATGTCTGGCCAACTATTCATTTTTTTTAATGGAGATAGTCAATGAGTTTTTCTCATTAATTTAGAAGTCCAAGATTTCCCCTGTAATAAGCAAAGTCACTTCCACGGATCCCTCACTTTCCAGCATGACCTGCAAGGAGGGAATGTCCAAGCCCCTGCCTTATAGCCTCTAAAGCTACCCAACCAATTTTCCTTCTTCCAGGTGGCCAGGGATGCCTAGCAGGTGATGCTGTTGCCAGAGCAACCACTTTCTTGACAACCTAGGGGTTCTATCATGAGAGTGCTTATTCTATTAGATGCTCTTGTTTGAATGGAGATCCACCCCCACTTAATGATCCTCAGATCTCAAGCCTATGCTTCCTCCTCTCCTAATCTCAGCCCTACATGAAAAAGCAGAGGGGTCAGGGAAATGGCAGAGGTAGAAGGCTCTGCATCCACATGGATAAGATCAGAGAACCCACACACCACATTTGTAGGTTATACAGATACATCACAAGTATGTAACTTCACTCTTATCCAAGGGAACACGTGGAAATTCATTAAAAGGATGTACACAGTGAACATTTAGTCAGCATAACTCATTCCCAAAATACTT
>QWTY01013722.1:0-12675 GCA_008033365.1 Pseudorectes ferrugineus | reverse complement strand
GAGCAGCCTGGGGCAGTGGGAGGTGTCCCTGCCATGGCAGGGGTGGCACTGGGTGGGATTTAAGTCCCTTCCAACCCAACCCGCTCCAGGTTTCTGTGCTCCCGTTACACCCCTGGCTCCTTCTGCTGCCTCCCCAACACCTCCTGCTCAGCAGAGGCGGCGTCACGGCACCACCAACCCGGCTCAAAGGACGCAGGACCTTCTGCATCCTCAAAACCAGGCCCAAACCTGCTCTGCAGGACCAGTTTCTGGGTGTCCTGCTGTGCTTTGCTCTTTGGGGGGATCCATGGCCCCCCTGCCCTGCCCTGCTGGTGACCAAGGCACAAAAATGGGATTTTAAGGTGTTTAGAGTGGGAGTCTCAGCCAACACCTGGCTTAGGCCCTGCTGAGGCTGATGAGGAGAAGAGTCAGGATGAAGAAGAGGGGAAGGTGTTTTTAGGGTGTTTTCCCACTCCTCACATCACAGGTGCCGGGTGGGAGCTCTGATGCAGCTGTGCTGATTTCCACCCTGCCCAGATACCCTCCAGGGGGGGCTCTGCACGGGGCTTTTCCTCTCCATCAGCCTCCCACCACCCCTTTTTGTGGCCGTGCCACCCCTGGCCACCGTGCTGACCCCCTGGGCACAGCCAGGGCTCCTCACTGTTCTCTCGTGAGCCACAGAATCAACCTTCATCCTAAAACTTCTCATCCTGCCACTTCCAAGTCGTGTTTGTTCCCTCATGTGGGGCTTTAAATCAAAGTGCTCCCGGTCACTGCTGCAGTCAGAGGTGAGGGGAGTTCCAGGGCTCCAGCCTGCCGGGTTTTCCATGCGTTATCCAGGGATGGTTCCTGTGGGGCCGTGCCAGCACATCAGGGAGATTAACGTGGCACAGGCAATGCGCTTAATTACATTTAATTGCTTTGAGGCGAGAGTCATGGACATCCTGAAAGATTTAGGTCCAAAATTCCTGCCTGAAGTCCCAGGAGTGATTCAAAGCCCCAAAGCCACTTCAGGAGCCCAGGCCTGGCCGGGGCAGGACCCTCTGCCCGAGCCACGAGGCCACAAAGCCACATCCCCGCCCCAGCGCTGGGCTCGGTGCGCCCGGGGCCATGGGAAAGCGGGCATGTGATCCCTGTGATCCCTGTGATCCCTGCACCCCCACGGCCACGACCCAGGAACGGCTCCCGGCTGCACCCGAGCCTCTGCCAGCGCTCCCGGCCGGCGCCAGGCCGCTCTGGGAACGCCGGGGCCGGGCACAAAGCCGGCGTTGTGACCCCGCCGCCTCCGGAGCCTGGAGCGGGGATTGGCCACGGGATCGCTCCCATCCATCCATCCATCCCTCCATCCATCCATCTATCCATCCATCCATCCATCCACCCATCCACCCATCCATCCATCCAACCCATATCTGTCCCATTTAGTGTCAGGAGTGTTTTGGAGGACCATATCAAAGGCCTTATAGGTAAATGACACCTGTAATTCTTTTCTTGTCCACTGTTCAGTCATTCCATCCCAGAAAGCCACTGGATGGATTACCAAGGCATGATTTAGACTGTGAAGTGACATTGGTTGTGTCAGCTCCCAGTATCCCATACGCTTCAACATAGCTTCCAGGAGAATCTGAACCTTACAAGGCATGGAGAGGAGGCTGACTTGCCAGTCATTCCCAGCATTCTTCTTTTTATTGTCTTATTAATTACTTATTATTATGTCAGAATTCATTTTAGGTTCACTTCTTTTATGAGAGAGGTTTTTTTCTCATTCTTTATTCAGAAATTTAAATGTGATTTGCATAATAAGGGAATAGAAAATTATATGGCTTGTCTTTACTTATTCTGAAATTACTTAGGCCTAAGCTGCTAGCTTGTTTTCCATTATTTTGTGCAACTGAATATGAAAAAGCTGAGGAAAACCCTTGACTGAGGTTAGAATTTTGAGACAAGAATATTGCAGTTACAAAAGACATATCTAACAAACTTCTATAACACATACATTAACAGCTGCATAACATACGAATTACCAATGATTTAAGACAATATCTCATTGATAGTGTTCTTTCCTATGAAGCTGCTCCATGGATCTTGATTATCTTGTCGGGTTCTTCAGTTACAGAAGAAAACACCTGTAGGCATTTGCTCCCCTGAATAAAGCGTAGTGTAGTATGTCTTCACATGTGCAGACACAGCTGAGCTAAGCTGCCAGTGTCACATACCACAATGCTTGCTTTAGGCCAGTGAGTATTTCCTTGGAAATGTATTCCTGTAGGGACAGAACATTAATTGTTGATAGCTGCTCTGTCATCTTGCAAACACAGTGGGTGTATAAAATCTTAGGGTTGCAAGTTACTGCTTTTTTAATGAGTTGGTGCAAGACCTCTAATTAAAGGAAGACTCACATCTGCTTTTGTGTACAGCTGGAATCATTAATAATGGCATTTTTCTGCGTTACAAACATTGCTGGCTTTTGTGATTCTGGTTTTTTAAGAGCAAATTTCTAGGAAAAATTACATTCTACCTTTATACTCTGTGCTGCTCTTAATGTAAATTGTGGGAGATGTGAGACAGGATATATTCTTTTTGATCCTCTGTATTCTCTTTCATAATTTCTTTCAAATAAAGACAGGATGAATACTACCTTTACAAGGGAAAAAAGAACAAATTGGTTTTATGTGCATTTTGGAACAGAGGTCTTATCAATGTTTTATGAGACTTTTTTATTCTAACAGAAGCAATTATAAATTAATTCAGGTCAATTTTGGTTTTTTAAAATACCACTACAATTAAAAAAAAAAATTCATTATTCATTTCCTAGGAAGCCCCCTTCCCCTGAACCAAATGTCAAGACGTTTGAGAAAACAGAAACTACCTGCATTTTTAATGAAGGGCTATTTTCTTGTAAAAACACTTGGTTATGAAATGTCTTCAGATGTACAGATTTGTGACACTGTATTAGATACAGCTCATGTAAAACACAGAAGCCTTTCTTAATAAGAAGTTCATAAATATAAAAAACAATTGTAAACTCAAATGTTTCAGTTTGGTTGTTTTTTTTTTTTTTCCTTTTAATTTCCCATACATGAATCTTACTGTTAGAAATTAGTGGCAATTGTTGGCAAATTATGTATGTGATAACTGAACACAAATGATCCACTCAGTTCAAAGGGTTGTAAGCAGCTGTTGGTGGTCACTTTTTTTGGAAGAGCAGCATAGAAATTATAAAAAACCAAAAAGGTAAAAGTAACCTAGAACATATTCGAAGACTTTTAATTCTCTTATTTGTAAGTAAGTCTCTTGAGGTTAAGACAGGCAAAGTAGAATCAATTATACACTTCAGCCTAAGGAAATTTTTTATGGAATATTTTTATTTAATTAACTACCAGCTTCCCACAAGGCAGTAAAACTCATTGATATTTAGATATAAATGACGTAAAATTGGTTCTCTGGCTCTTCTTTTGTTAGTACTCCTGCTGTATAAATAACTTTAATAGGATTTTGCACACTAAAAATAAATTTTCATATTATACAAAGTCAATTTTCCTGTCTCTCTATAGCCTCCTAAGGGGAAGCAGATATATGAATAAGATAATCCATCATTAGTAGCAATGGTATGAATAAAATACATTCTCTAAATACAACATGAGAAAGGGTACTTAGGTGGCTAACTTTTGGAAGGCCGTGTAATGCTTTCAGTTAAACTTGCTGACAGTGTGAGCTGGGGTCATCAGTCCATTTGATGCTCTACTGAGCTTAAATAAAAAAATGTGAAAAAGTTCATAGGTGGAAAATAGCAGATAAAGACTGTCATTGATACAAAATACAAAGAACTCAGTGTTACATCTTGCACTCCCAAGTGAACAGCAATGCAATAGGGAACAAGATACTGTATTGATGTCCCATTTTAATCCTTGTTAGAGCATTTCTTAAGACTGTTTCATGCCAGATCAAGCTACTTTGAAAAATATGATATGTTTGGGTTTTTTTGGTTTTTTTTCAACAAAAAACATCTGCCCCAAACACATTCAGGAGAAATTGTAGAAATTCCTTGCTGAAAAACTGATATTTCTCATGTAAAAGTATTTCAAAGGTTTGGTATATTTTCTCATTTCACCATTCCTTTTTACGTAGGTACAACATTTCTGTATGTATAATAGAAAATTAAGATATACATCACTTTCCTAAAGGATCATAAAAATAAATGAAAGAAGCAGATTTTCAGTTGCAGCAGACATTCAGAAGAAACTTTGAAAGGTGTGTCGTAATTTCACTCCAGACAGCAATTAACCACCTCAGAGCCAGTTTCTCACTTCCCTCCAGTTGGATGGGAGAGAGAATCGAAAGGGTAAAAGTGAGAAACTCCTGGATTGAAAATAAAACAGCTTAATAAATTAAATAATAATGACAAAAATAATAACCCAAAATGTAGTGAAAGGGAAAGTAACAAAAAGAGAGAAAAATAAAGCCCAAGAAAAAACAAGTTATGCAAATAAAAACCAACTGCTCACCATCAACCAGCTGATGACCAGCCACTTCCTGAGCAACAGCCCCTGGCCAGCTTTCCCTGTAGTTTATGTACTGATCACGATGCCACACGGCCAGCTGGAGTCAGCTGTCCTGGTGCATTCCCTCCCAGCTTCTTGTGCACCGCCAAGGCCATTTTCAGCAGGGCAGCAGGAGAAGCTGATAGTTCTTGACTTTGTGTAAGCACTGCTCAGCAACAGAGTGTTATCAACATTATTCTCGTCCTAAATGCAAAACACAGCACTGTACCTGCTGTGCAGGAAAGCTAATTCTATCCCAACTGAAACAGGATGGAAGGAACATTGACTTGTTTTATTTATCTGTTTTCCATTTTCTTTTCCATTCTGTTTCCACACTCTACAGCAAAGAGCTCCTCCCTGTCTCAGTCTGCCTGTGAAATGCTGATATGCTGAATGTGATAGAGACATAAACGGAAAGCACAAATTTGCTCTAATTGTTCAGAATGGAACAGGATGTTCCTTCATTAAAACAGACTCACAGGTCTGACTGCTGTACTGCTTGCTGAGTTTATTGTTACGAAAAATGCATAATATATTAAATATAATGAAAAACAGTAATGGCTATTAGACCTGCAGAAGGTATGTCTTTGTTTAACATCTCCTCTTTAGCTGTGTTCTTTAGATGTCACTAAATGTGAAACAAATAGCTCCCTTGTCTTGTTATAGCTAAAGAAAATAATCTCTTGACACTAACAGGTTTTTGCTCTATACAGTGGGGTAGAATGAGATGCTACTAATATAAAATAATAGAACACAATCTAATATAATTAGTATCCTGATACTAATTATTCATCATCTGAGACCAAAAGATAATTTTGCTGTTGCTTCCTTAAAACCTTGCTCTTTCTTTTTGATGGGATGAGCTCAGATGTGGAAGTTATGTAGTGAGAGAAGTCAGTTCAGATTAAAAGCAAAAAGATTAGATGGATTGACTGACAGACTGGGTTATAATCAAGGTTCATGTCAAAAATTATAAGTAGTTCTTAGCTACTACACTTTAAGCATTATATATAACATTATTGCTAACTCCCAAAGCACTGTCATGTTACTCCTTGGTTTTGTATGTTTTTAATTGAACATGGTTAAGATCTTATTAAAGGAATTTTTTCATTCAATTTTTTTATTTTCCACATGATATAGTCTGGGTTAATTTATTAATTCAAAATAAATGAAAGAGAAAGAAAACTAAGTGCACTGCTGAGCAAGAGCAAAATTTTGCATGGCAGCTTTACAAAATGGTTCAGACATCATGGTACCAAATTCAATAGACTTAAGTTTCTTGGTTGGTAGGGAGCTCGCATGGTTTCTGGGATTAATTCCCAAATGAAATGTTTAACAATGCTTAAAGGAAAGCAATAGCAAACTGGAGAGGCAGGGATTGCCTTTTTTTATTTTGTTTTGCAGGTTTTAAGGCCAGCACATAACTGGCCTGATTCAGAAGGAAAAAAAATCTTCATTTCCATGTAAATTAAATATTACCTCTAGTATTGTACTTTTTACCTCTAGTGTTGTAAAGAAACCTATGGACACTTAATTTGAAATAATGTAATCATTAAAAAAAATCTTATATGTAAACACCTGTTACTAAATATATTGAACATTATTTTCATTACAGGATTAGTTTAACAAAGGTGAAACATGTATCTAATACCATTATAGGTCTCACAAGCTATTCATACTTTCTATAAATGTTCCGATATTCAGATTTTGATGGATTTGTGCCACACAGTTTAATTACATCTTTTACTTTAATGTTATTCAGGTATCCAGTGTTTTGTTCTCTATCTTTCAAATAGACTTTGGACCAGACAAAATGAAGTGTGGGTGATTTGGATTGCATCAAGCTCTAATTCTTAAATTTTCCTTCTCTCACTAAATTTTAGTTTTTATTTTTGTAGTCTTTCATTCTTTGTCTATTTTCTTTCATACATAATTCAAAATTTTTCTTTAGTGCTACTCCTTCTTTTTCTGGACATTAAATTTAGGTCAGCAGGTGATCTTTCCACCGAGTATTTTAAGGCAAACTAATGTAAAAGTGGTCATCTTTGAAACCCAGCTCCTGTTTCCATTGTAGGCAATAGTAATATCAACATATTCATTATGAATATGAGTGGGTCTTTATGCACTGAAAGCCAGTGGCTGTCTCCAAATTTCAGTGTCTGAATAGCACTGAAGTTCCTCAAATGAGCATCTAGGATTAGGATAAACTTTCTAAAACTTTCACCCATCCAAAGGGAAATTCCTTTGACTCACCTCAGTTGTGTTGAGGCCAATTTCCAGCCTTTCTGTAACACAAGTTTAGGCCTCAGCAATGTTAAAACTGGAAAAACATAAGAGGTTTTCTTCTCTGAACCTCATGATATGCAGGTTTTGGATTACTATTCTCACACAGATGGCAAGTATCTATGAGGCAGCGCCATTACTACTAGAGCACAAAAGCGCTGGAAATAGGTAATACTTTATAAAACACAAAAAGCTGGAAATGGATAATCTTTCCGCTTTGCTGGCCAGGCCAAGTCTGAGATTCATTAGAAAGCCCTAGATAGTAAGTTCTTAAGATAACTTACTTGAAATATGTCAATATTATCATCAAGTTGTGAGTTGGAAAATTTGACTCCTTACCTTAGAGACGAAGCAAAATTTCACTCTTTCACCTTAGAGGTGAAACAAAACAATAGCTTGTAAAGGCCTAACTGTATTAAAAATGACATGTATAAATAAATTATAGTGGGTTTTGGTGACACGGTACTCTCTTTTTTATGCCTGGGCTGACAGACATCGTTGTGCTGTGTTTAGACTGCAGTAACACCTAGACACCTCACCTCACTTAGCAGCAGAGACTATATAAGCTAACCTTCTGTAACCTATTTCATTTATGGTTCTCTTGTTTTAATAAAACATTAACCAGAAATATAGAGAAATTGTTCATTTTTACTTCACAAAATCTCTTCAGTGTCCATTTTCTACATATCAAATATTATTTGAAATTTTCAGGGTTAGAAGACGTGCATCTTTGTTTTCTTGTATTTCTTTGTCTGTTACCATGCAAAATACATATTTTAATCAGAGGTATGCAAAGCAAAGTCAGTAAAACCACTTCATATTTTAAAATTATAAATACACAAAAAATCATTCCAGTTATGGAGTCAGGTTAAAGTTTCAGCATACTTTCCCTTGCAAACACCTCAGGATGTTTTACGCCTCAGCCTATATATTTATTGTGAGGCCAAGTTACCACCTGGGGTTTTTTCCCCTTTCTTTCTTCCTTTTTTCCTCCTGAGCAGATCCTTAGTTTTAACAAAAGGATGCACTGCTATTTTATTGTAACTTACTGTCAGTAATTTTCTGAGTTGCATTTTTTGAAATGCATTGTGAAAACTTTTTATTTTCCTTCTTAATATAGCTCTTAAGAGAACAATTCAAAAGTCCCAGGAAGACAAGAGATACAAAGTAAATGGCTGGAGACCTATTCCTTTGGGAACTGCAGTGTGAAGTATGCAAGAATAAGCAGTAATATCAAAAACACTCTTTCTTAAATTTGTGTCTTTTGGGAGGAAAGAAAGAAAATTAAACACCAAAAATTCCAAGTATTTTATTTCAGTTGGCAGCACCCTAGGTTAAAGACAAAAAGGACAAGGCAAGAATCAAAATATTTTAGTAAATTGCTAATTCACTTTTGTGACAGTGGGAAAAGTTGTAGTGTCTAAAGCAAATGACCATTAAGTTGAAATCTAGGAGTGCAAGGATGCCTTTGCTGTGCTATTCCTCCCCATCAATTCACTCTTCTTTGGGAACCTGTGAGCGGACATTAGTCAGGCAGTTTGAAAAGCAGCAATGTGCTTCACCATTGAGTAGGCTACTTAAAAAACTCCCACTATTTCTTCCCAGACATAAATGGAGCACCATCTACCACCACTGTCTGACCCAGTGAAAATCAGTAAAGGACTATGAGGACCCTTCAAAACTTCTGTATTGCCTGTTCTCTATACCAGAATACAAAATGTCCTATGAAAACTTTGTATACTTTTTTTACCTCAACATGGAAGATATAGGAAATGCCTAATCTACTGCTGGCAGATGATTATCATTTTTCTGTGCTTTTGGATTATGCAGACAGTCCTTGATACCCATAAAATGGTAAAAGTTTCATTTAAGAGTTTGAAATAGGTATCTTTGCAGTGTGTTAGATATCTTTGCAGTTAATAGATAATTTCATAAATGTTAGTTGGCTTTATTCATCAAATTGTACCACACACAGATGCCATACTGGGCTCAATCACATCACTTGCATGATATAAGATTACTTGCATGATCTGTATATACCACTATATAAATCAGGTTTGTACATGCAGATACAGGTAGGTTCTCTTGCACAATATAAATAGACTTGAACTATCTATCTAACCTGAATATCCTTGATGGAAATGGGCAATTCACATTATTTTCTGAGCATGGTAGCTCGGGCATCCCTTATTTATATTCTGTGTCTTTACTTGCAAAGTTCTGTGAAGTTTTGTTGAAGTTCCCAAAGGGTTTAATTAAAATATTTGGTCTATTTAATTTCATGTAAATTTCATCGTCTCGAGTTTTAGATTTAAGTGAAACGAGAAAGAGCTCTGTTTGTTCATGACTTTGATCTGACGCCATCAGGGCCTGTATGAGTGTTTTCAGGTTTGGCTAAGGGGCAGCTCCAAGCTGACTCAGTCAAGTTGAAGATCAGTGAACCTGGGTCAAGAACGGCCTAGTGCTGTTTATACACAAGTGAGAATGGCAAGGAGAGTTATCAATGTTGCTGCTGAACAAAAGGAAGTTATTTTTTCCAACATCCTGACACAGATATATCCAGTTCCTTAAAGAACAGTGGCCAGTATATTAAAACTGATATCTTGTTCTTAAGATTTGAACAACTGCTGTTCACTGTTACCCTCTCCCTCTTGACAGCTACTCAACATCACTAGAACACAAGCAGTTACATCTATGCAGCCGTGAATCTTTTCATGGCTGAATTGTCTTTGGTTTGAAACTTGAAAAGGAAGAAACAGATATCAGGGAATTTTTTCATAACTCTTTGTTATGTAAAGACTGTTAACAGTACCAATATATTCAGCAATTTTGTTAAAAAGCCTCATATTCTTTAGGTGACAAACTTTTCTTTGTTTAGCTTTTAGGTTGTCACCTTACCATGCAGAGAAACAGTGCATTATTACTTCTTGAGATCACTTGTAAATGAAGTAGATATAAATATACACCTGAAATATATCTGAAACCAAAAGGCAAAGAAAAAAAAAAAAAGAAAAAAGTAAAACAAAAGCAGCATCAATTTACCTTCTTTCTCAAAAACAAGTATACAGTATGTTAACAATAAAAGTGTCTGGTGTGTTTATCCTTGTTTGTCTAACAAGTTCAGTTAGCTACTGATGGAAAATTGCTGTAATTAAAAGGTACACCAAAAATAGACATTACATAAATCATTTAACATGAGAATAAACTTTAATAATGAAGTATTTTGTCCACAGAAGTTTTAATATTTTAATTTATTGTAAATAATACCACAAAATAAGACACCATTGAAAAGAAAAATAAAAAAAATACGCTTCATGATCTCAGGGCCTGCATCCTTCCTGTGTTACCTTACACTGATCTAGAGGACAACACAAGTATTTGTGAGTTTTGGTTTACATGAAATTCCCAAGGTGTTTGCTCTCAGTAACCTAAGAGCATGACTGAGAAGATCTGCTTGCTGGATTCTTGATATCAGTGATAGCATGAAGCTTCATTTACATCTTTGGGAAAACCAAAAATTTACCAATAAGGTTAAATCAGGGCAAGACTGGTGGTTTCCCATTTACATACAAAGTTAGGTGTCCTGCTTCATAGGTTGGTCAACACAGGAGGTGTGGAAAACATACATGAAGTGCACTTCTCAGAAGAAGATCAATTAAAGCTGCATGTAGATAAAAGGATAGATATATTTTTCTTGGTTTTTGCTTTTTCCTCTTTTTCTTTTTTTTGTCTTTTGGATATCTGTCACTGACTTCTTTCCTTTCTATGTAACTTTCCTCAAGTTGTGAAACACCATCTAGCCTCCAATCTCCTAGGAACAGTAGTCAGTCATCAGATTTTCCCAGTACCCCGGGCTAGAAGTGCTGTAGCAAAGCATTTTCTCTGGGGAAAATGCAGAAAGAATGAGCCCCAGGAGATTCATGTGAGCCATGTTTCCCTGTTCCCATGGGAATGCCATGGAAGAACTGCTGAAAAAATATTCCTCAGTGCATGTGGTTGGTCCAGAAACCCCAGAGCTGCCTTTCAGAGCAGTCCTCTCTGTCTCTGTGGCTCTACTTGTAGAAGAGTATCACAGGAAACTGATCAGGAGGAAGCATGGAAAGACCAGCTCAACAGGAAATACATACCTCACTTTGCCACTACTCTGAAGCTCTAGGCAGCATGATCCATCCCCACATTGAAGACTGACTCCAGGAATCCAAGTCTGTCCCTAATTAATAACACAACAAACAGGATACACACTGGTTACCAAAACTACTTTCAATAAAATGAAAAAATATCTCACAGTTATTGCATTTTATTTCCCAATGAATCTTTCTGATAACTTTTGAAGGAGCTGCACATTGTCTGTTTTCTAATTATTATGTTCATAATTAACTTAGTGTGAAAGGAAACCAAAGAAATATCTTTCCCATCTCTTCTTGTGCCTCCAGGAATGTGGATGAGTAACAGAAGAGATGATAAACACTGTGGCAGCTGGATTTAAATGTGCCAGTAGAGATTTGTCCTTTTAGGTGAAGGGTCCCAGAGTCAACAAGTCTTGTTAGCATCCAGCCCACGAAATAAATTTTATCCTCACCAAATTTCTATTCATCTGGCAGGGAAGAAACTGTATCTGAGTGCACAATCTGTAGAAGTTAGATGATAATATATATTGGATTGTTCTGCTATAAAATGTGCAAAAATGGCTTAAAGTATTCAAAGGAAGGTGCTGTTATCTGACACTAAACTTATGTTGTTACTAAGCCTGGCAGTATTGGATCCTTTGCATTATTGACTTTGATTGTGCCTTACTAATGGCTAGCTCCTTTTCCATCTCACTGGCAATAGCTTCATTTCCTTACCCATACCTTTCTATCGAGTTGTTCACAAAAAGTTATATTCCAGAGCTGAGAACTGGAAATTACTCTGCCTATCTTAAGAACTCATAAGTATCATATCCTCAAAAGAGATGTTCAGAAAATTAAGAATTATTTAATCCTTCTTTTGCACTTGCTGAGAGGAACCATGCAATTCTGTTCTCTGAGAGCACAGGCAGGCTCAGCAGCTCTGCTGTCTCAGACACAGAGGAGTGAAGTGAAATGGGTAAGAATCTGTGAAAAAAGCCACAGCTACCTGAGACTACTTTTTCATTACTACTCTTCTGCAAACAAAGTTTGGGATTCCTTATTTTTTGTGAAAGAGAATTATTACATCATAGAATCATAGAATGGTTTGGATTGGAAGGGACCTTAAAGACCATCTAGTTCCAACCCCCCTGCCCTGTGAAGGGACACCTTCCACTGGAACAGATTGCTCAAAGCCTCATTCAGCCTAGTCTTGAACACTTCTGGGGATAGGACAACCACAACTTCTCTGCGCAACCTGTGCTGGTGTCTCACCACCCTCACAGTACAGAAGAGGAATGAGGTCACCCCTCAGCTGCTCCTCACAGGACATCCCATTCAGTGCTTTCTCCAGCTTTGTTGACCTCCCCTAGATGCATTTGAGTACCTCCACGTTCTCACTAAATTGTGGGGCCCTGAGCTGCACACAGTACTCAGGGTGAGATGGCACCAATTCTATTCATATAACAGGTGAAAAAATTGCTACAACTGAGGTTACTACCCCATGCCCGTTTTTTGGTAACATAACCTTTCCATCTGAACACTTCTACTGATCTTGGATTTCATTCAATGTTAGCCCTTTTTCAGGAATTTTCTATAGATAATTCCAGTTTTACAAAGAAAAAGAAAATTATTTGATGACAAAGGCATTTTATCATAGAATCACAGAATATGAGCTGGCAGAAAACGATCAAGATCATGAAGTACAACTCCTCGTCCTGCACAGGACATCCCCAAGAATCACACCATGTGCCTCAGAGCATTGTCCA
>QWTY01013717.1:0-11159 GCA_008033365.1 Pseudorectes ferrugineus | reverse complement strand
ATTCATGTCTATTTTGGTAAAAGGATCTTGATACAGCTGAAAGAGAAGAGATACAGAAAATATTGGCTATGGCTTCAGCAATGGGGTTATTTGAGAGGTTCTTAAGAATGATCACCTTTGGCATGGAGGTATTGTTACAATCTTCCGGGTACAAATAAGACCTTATCTTTAAGCTATTTACTGTTCCCCATCCTATGTTTTCTTGAGTAGTCTGTTACAGAATTTCACAACTCTGTTGATAGAAAATGTTGTAATTTCCATGTCTGTTTATTCATAGACAACCTGTATGTTTTGTCCTTGGACAAATGATATTGTTGGTCTTGCACAGTTGAGTCCTGGAATAAATATTCCCAAAACTGTACTACGGAGATAAAGCCTTCTCATGCTTTGTGCAGTGGCATTAATGAGACATCTTGCTTCATGTGTTCTACAATTTCACTTAATTTCTAGCTGCATTATTGTGCTTTTATTTCAAAGAGATCTGGTCTTTGGTCTAAGTTTATAGCAGGATTTATTGTTTTAGTCCTTGTATGAATCAATCTGAAATAACTGAAGTGGAATGAATTAGCAAAAAGCACAGTTTTTTAGATAATCTAAAGATGCTCAACTTTGTTTCATATACAAATTTCATTCTGCCATACTTGTGCCTCTTTACCACAGAAAATACAATGTAAGAATAGTTCCAAGGCTGATGAGTGAGGAACTTCATTGGTACTTGCCTTTCAACAGGTAGTCAATCTTTAGATACTCTTCAATCATCTTCCTCTGGGTTAATTTCTGAGCCACCTGCACTTTTTGTATTAGTCTCTACCATTTCCAATTTAACGAAAATTTCCTGTATCTGCTTTTATTCAAAGCTGCATTGAAAAGTCTATCCATGTGAAATATTGCCTAATCTGGGTCTAAAATTTTAGTCAACTAAAGAGCAGAAGCTAAACTATTCTGGCACAGTTTTGTAGATAAATGTTATCCTTTATTGTTATATCTATTATTTTATCCATAATTTAATCTGGCACGTGAATGTTACACATTGTCCATATCTTCAACCACTATTTCTTTTAAAAATTGTTTCAAACAATTTTTAGTACTCAGGTGGAACCTGAGTAATACAAAGATCTGCACACAGTTGGCATGCATTTTATTTAAATACAGGTGAAACATATGCTACTTTCTAGCCACACAGCATTTTCTCACACTTATTTTGCCATTACAGGCTTCCACCTAACACAGTAATTACTCTCAGAACTGTGTGGACAGCATTAAACATTCGAATAACTTCCTCATATAAATACCTGAGGCAAAGTACCTGCATTCTGACAGGAAGATTATCTTCTCATAATGCCAGTGTCCGTCTCTCAGAGGCTTTTCCTCAGAGATTTACACTATTTACTGTTATTTTTAATAGGTTTTCATATAATCTTACCTTAGGACCTCCAGGGCCATTTAATCCAGGTACACCAATATCTCCTGGAAAACCCTAAAGAAATCATACAGACAAATGATTTGCAGAGTAGGAATGTTTTCAATGTACTTGTTTTGATTCTGTTCATTCATTTAATAAACCTGAGTCACAGAAACAAGAAATAAATTTGTTCTACCATCCCCAAAAATGTCAAAATCTATTATGTTTCCTTGAAAGGACTTGGATAAGTGACAGATTTTAGGCAGCTTTCATTAAACTCAATTTAGCAGATGTCAGCACGGATTTAATTTCTCTTAGGAAAAGACTTTTTATCCGGTAAGCAATGTTTGAAATTAAACCACTGGACTGGTTTTGAGGCACAAAAAGCACCACAAAGCAGCCAGCACCAGGTCCTGCACTTATGAATTCAACTATTTTTCTAATAAAGTTTAGAGAGCAGCTGAAGCCCTTTAATCCTTGGCCACACTTTAAGGACAAGATCACTGCAAGATTAAGGAAAAGGTAAGAAGCCTTTTGCCTCCAAAGCAGCAGGTGATAATCTAGGTCTGGCTGGCAGTAGCTGAAGGTCACCAACATGTGGCATTATTCAGAACAGACTTTTGTGAAATAGTTTGTAGTATAGGTCGAGCTGTTAGTAAAGAAACAGTAAATATGCACAGAAAAGGAATCAACTAAAATTATCACTGTGAACCACCTGGCCAGTAGCCACTGAGTTGGGACACCATGAGGATGCCTCTGCATCAGAAGAATTCAGCTACAGCTAGATTGCTTTATAAGAAACGAGTATATTTTAAGGAAAAAAAAAATGGTGCAGCTAACCCTTATGCAATACAGTAGTGAGTTAAATTTCATAAATATCCAGAGAGGATACCTGATCTTTACATTTGTAGGATAAAATAAAGCATTGGTAATTGACCTTTTAGTTGGCACATGGTTCATTCAGTCCCCTGCCAAGATTGCATTTAACTTTGCTTTTTTAATAAACTTTTACATTTCATTAAATTTTGACCATCTGAAAACAGCAAGATTGCCACTCCCTCTGAGCAAAATATTTATTACTACATCTAAGCACACTCGTGGTCTAACAATAGGAAAAACAAGTTTTCTTCTTCATTAAGAGAAAATCATTACAGATTAAAATGTGTAAGTCTTTGCATGCATACTTGTTCCAATAATGGAAACAAAAGCACATACACATTCAGAACAATTTTTAAAAAATCAGATTTAGGATTTGGATGCTACTGAGTCTAAAAGAAAACCACTAAAGAGTAAAAATGGTCTGAGTTTCAGAAGATGTGGAACAACTCTAACACTCAGCATTTCACAATACAGCACAGTGGTTTCCCTTTTCCTGGCCATAAAGCAGCAGTTACAAGTAGAGCTGTGCAACAATTCCAACATGCCTCTAGGTGGCACAGAGCATATTATTTACATGTGACCAAGGCCCTGAGACTCCTACCTAAAATACTCACTTGTATCACCCTCCATTTCTATACAGTTCAAAAGACGAGTTGGGTTTTTTTCTAAACCCTGGCCACCATTATCTACTGAAATACACTGAAGAGTTAGGTTAATTCCTTGGAATTTTTTAGCTTGTCCTTTCTTAATTTTAAATTTGCTTATTTATAGACCTTAAATAGTTACCATGGGGTGAGTTGTTTCAGACATCTGTAAATCTTTACGTTTCTAATGTGTGAACAAGTGCTAAAAGGTGACACAAACACAATTTCCTCTTGGCAATAAACATTCCAGAAAACAATCTGTCTAGAAAAATGTTAATTTAGAAAGATTCTAATGCTTTTATAAAGGAATAGATCTACTTTATTTATTTATTTGTTTAAATTTTTCTAGAGGGAATTCAGTAAGGACCATGTCGGTGTGGACAAGTACTACTGCAGAGAGAACAAGCATGGTATTTTGAAATCTTTGCATGTCAGGCAAAGTCTTAGAATACAAGAGGGTTACTGGCCTGAGAACATCAACACTAAACAAGGCATTTAAAAATTTAAAATCCTCATCCTCATTTTTTATCTTTTCTTTGAAGCTGGATTAAAACTTTTCTTCTTGAGCACAACCACCAAGAAAATGCAGATGCTATGGCAGTATTAGAACTTTGTTTCTAAGACACTTTCACATTAATAATCCATGAAATAAGTGTGATAATCCAGGACACAAACAGCCACTTAAGACAATTCCAGAAAAAGAATGAACCAGGAAGTTCTTGAAACACCTCAGCAATGGCACTTGCCATTGAAATTCCTCATAGTGAAGTGGGATACATCTCTAGCAATACCTAAATTTGCCATGAGTTATTCAGCAGCCAGCTCCCTTGGAAGTTACTCCAGATTAAAAATTCATTATTCTTCCATAAGTGAAAGGCCAGGAGATTAATGTATAGTTTCCAGCTGCAATGTAGTTTTCAGCAGAGACTATTCAAAACAAAACATCCCTCGATATTATGACTTCTTCTATGGAAATGCAGAGTCTTAACTTCCATCAGCCAGAAGCCTGGCAGATGGTAGTATACAAATTATTTTCAAAATCTTGCTACAGATGTGGTCTTTTGCCAGCAAAGCACTTTAGAATCCACTTCATTTAATCAAAAGAGATGTGGCATCCGAAAAACCTGAAGTGTAAACTATCTTAACACAAATGTGCTTTAACCTTGCCGTGGAAGTGTTGCTTTTTGTACTGAACATTTAAATATAAAATTAACATATTTATTGCTCTCATTTATCTATATGATGTTTAATTAACAACAAAATGCAGAGATGACCAAGTTGTTACTGTGTTAGGGCATGTCTCAGTGCCCCAGAGATGAGCAATCTGCCAAAGCTTTTGCTTTTTTTTTGTTTGTTTTTCTGTGTGGCTGCTAATATGGAAGCAGAATATCAGAAATGTTTGGAAATTACACTCCATTTTCATGGGGAATTCTCTCATATTTGCAGAATCCCACTTCAAACTGTTTTCATGTGACATTTGCCAGCATTGCTGGCCACCCATCTTCATGCCCTCGGCCGCCCTCAAGGGGATCAGGACACAAGCACTGGAGGAAGGGCACCACAGAGGGAAAATGTCTCCAGGGACTGCAATAGTCCCTTCATTCACCAGGTTTCCCTGCTCCAATAAGAATTAATTCAATCACATGTTGCAATTCATTTGAATGAGAATTTAGAATAAATTTTCAGAAGCAAGACTGACTGGATGTAGCTACTGAACTTCAACAAGATACCTTATTAGAGATTCATTATTAATTATTATAATCAAATCACAAAAGGAGGGTTTCTGCAAAAAAACTTTAAACTGAGAAAATGAGCTGTGATTTTATATTCTCCAATAAGTGTTTGTTATTCTTCTGAAATGACGTGTTATGCAGACACTGAACTTTGGGAAAGGACCACATAAAGATTCTGTGCAAAGGCAAGTAGAGAGTATAAACAATTCTACAACAAGAGCAGCTCCTCAGATGTATGCCACAAAATGCAATTAATTCAGCGTTTAAATTGTCTTTATTTCTGTATTTCCTAAAAATCATTTGCATGCAAGTTATTTGATGCAATATTGAAACAGAAGGCTATGTTATCACTGCACACCTGGCATTGTTTGCAAAGACTCAAAAAATCATGCGATAGAGCATGTGAAATATGCACTAAAAATAAAGTTTTTGTTAAATGAACACCTCAAAGCAGCCAGTGATTCACTTACAAATTGTGGGCCTTTTTGACTCTTTACTGTTATTTGAATGTATCCTTTTCCTTTGCAAGGCTGCCTTGAGCATGAAACACACAAGCTGAATCCCATGCAAGTACCTTCCTGAAGGAGTAAGCTAAAGACTTCGGATCAAAATACTGCACAGATGAAAGAAGTTCTATTGAAGATAATCACTAATGCTCTCTGCTTCAGATGAAACCTATTTATAACACTCAGAGAACATCTGAAGGCACATCTGAAGGGAACTATCACCTTCATTTTGGGGGGATAATTCAATGCGATTCCTAGAGCAAAATTTAACTATAAAATATTCTGAATACATGTGGAAGCCTGTTAAAGGCTTGTCTAATTTCATTTGCATTAACAATAAGCACTGCATACTTCATTGTACACCGTAAACAGAGACATTGTGGGTTAAAACAGTCACATCAGCACTTTACAGTTGTCATACCAATAAAACAAAGCTCTAAAGAAATTTCATATTTTGGCAGTTCATTTTCAGATGCATGACAAAACAGCAAAATATGTCAACTGATGAAGAATACACTCCATGAAGTGCTCACTGAATATATCCAGTGGTTTGTGAGCAGCAGGCATTCAGGCACGCGACAGACCCTGGCTCTGCAGAAACATACCCAGAAGAGAATTTGGCTTGACACTGCAGGACTCCTGCACTGAAAAAACCACTTGGCAGCCAACCCTCATCTGGCCACCCAGAGAGCGAGACCGAGACCTCTGTCCCTCCCTCTGCTCGCTCCTGCCATCAGCACTGCAGGTCTCAAATGGACCCTGGCTATGGGTGGGTGGCTTATTTCAACTCTGATCTGGTGTACCTTGGCTGCACAGCTGCAGAGGAAAGATTTAGGGAGCAGTTCACTGGTGATCTGCATGTAAAACCACAAAACCCAGTGAGGATGATTGGAGTCTGCCTGCCCTGCTCCCACTGCTGCGTGCAGAGATAGTTATAGACTTCAGCAGCTGTAGTGCCAGAGTCACAGCAGTTTACATGGGAAGAAATTCAGGGATAGGACTACTTACTCTTTACACTGGAAATTAAATACTCAAACGTGTAGCTGGAAAGACCAAAGGATCCCCAGTTTCTTATATCACATGTACCCAAAACAAACTTGAACACGGGGACAGGGCACATTTATAAACTGCACTATCTTAAGTGCTGGACAAAAGGAGACAGAAATAGCTGGAAGTGGTCTCTGAGAGGTTCTACCACTGCGAAGACAGAGTCTTGTTCCTCCTGCTCACAGCGAAGTCCAACAAATCTCAATATAGGTTTGGTTTTGGTTTTTTTTAGAATAAAATCTTTCATAGAAGGCATATGGTATGGATTGTCACGTCTATATAAAATTCAAAGTACTCTCATTGTAAGACACTAATTCATCACATTCTTCTATTTCCGGAAACATCAAGGGAACGTGTAGTACAGGATACAATGTGTGTTTTCTACATGGGGTCACAGGAAGTGTGACCATTCAGATAATGAAACAGGAACAAGGAAAGCAGCCCTGTCTGACCTGCTAGCTGTCTGGTTTTGGAAGACGAGACATGATCAGATACATGACAGTAGACTTTTCTTCTAGAAAAATCTACATTATTTGCTCACACTTCATATATTCAGTTGTGTCTAAATAACTTCTGGCAACAACAACTAGCTTATTTTTATATGACAATGTAACAGGAGAGCAAGATACACTCTTTTGTTTTAAGCTGCTTATTTTAAATTCCTTTCATTATAGAACTTCCAGTATCTTCAATTTGTCCAAAATCCCAGTACGCTGCTATCCTACATCCCTTCTGTTTCTATTTTGCCATATATTGACCATATTTTTAGGAAGCAAAAGGTGGAAAAACCTTTTGCTTTATTTGGACCTGTCTTGCATGACTGAAGTTAAGAGAAACATTGCTTTGTAGTTTTAAACCTGCCATTTTGCAGACAATTACTCAAAAAAAAGTATCTGGACACTAAGTTTTAATTATCTAGCATCACGCACTTTATTTGCCTTCTAATGATGAAGTAATTCTGCACTCCTGAGCAAGAGGAAATGCTGAGCTTTTCAGACAGAAAGATTCCCATCCCTATCTGCCCTGAGGGTAACCAGCCCAGAAGGATGATCTTTTCCCCAGACACAAAGGAGCAGCATGGCTGTGTTGGAACAAGGAACTATGAAGGACCACCAGCATAGGCACCAGGGCCAGCGGGACACAGGCTTCATGATCAACAATTTGGGATGAACCTGCCGCAGGTGTCCCTTGCTGGAAGCTATGCAAAGAGATGATGCAAGGGCCTCTTTTGTTAATAATGAAGAGGCTTGAAAAATCTAAAATCCTGAGCCTCAGAGGGTGGCAGCTGTGGACAACATGCACAGACTTTGTGTCTTCTGCACGCCCTTTGACTAGAACAGAGAGACTTATTCTGACAAGACCACCTTGTGTTGCTACAATGCACTTTCCAGTGAGTTTTCTCTCAGTGAGGGCTTTTGCCAAATAAGAAAGGTAGGAACGTAGAGCCTTGGTTTGAGGAGATATGCTCAAACACATGTAAAGGCAGAAAAAAGAGCATTGCTAATACATGTCTTCCATTCATATTTTTTTAAAAAAAGGAAAACCCAAAATAAACAAAGAAACCCCACCACAAACCAAACAAAACCCAAAATATATTCATTGCACGAGGCTGATTAGAAAGAACAATCCACAATTTCTGCTTTCATCTCTCCAGCAAATACATGTGTCTGTATATAAATGTGTCTTTCTGGTACAGACCACAGCATTTTTCCTTAAAGCTTGTGGTATAAATGCAAAAAAAGCGCCAAAATGTGACAATTTGGAGACTGACAGTTTCTTTGTAGACTTCCATAGCACTAAGGAGTTCTTAGGAAACTTCACTTCTAGATTCAACTGCTTGGCAATGCTTCCCAGGTAACTGGTGATTATTCTTTGTGTTTCTTGAAAGAGATGAATATGCAACCAGGCCTGGAAAATCCCATTTGTAAACATGCCGTAGTATTTACAAATGGAAGTGTGCCTGAGAAATCACATGAGTCTCATTCCAGATCTAACCCATAACAACAAGATTCAAGAGACAGCAAATCCTAATCACATAAGCAAATGAAGAACTACTTTGTATTCAAAGATCCTGTACATTAATATTTTGCAGAAAAAAAATTATGAGCTGGAATCTTTTGTACTTTATGGAGGAGAACGAATACATCAAATATGACTGAACAGAAAGATCTTCCTAATTCAACTAGGAAAACAGTCTTTTATGAAGCAAACCCATTTACCTCTTATTTTCATAATTTAGAACTGACATTCAATTTACCGCTATCAAGCAGTTTCTTACCTCAGGTCCCTGAGGACCCAGTGGTCCACGGGGTCCAGGTTCTCCAATCTTTCCCTTGAAAAAAATCCAAACAGTTAACATTTCTGATGACAATTTATTTTTAACAACAGATTGTTATGAAGATTTTAAAAACATTTATTAACAAAAAAGCCAACAGAAATGTTGAGATGACTTTTTCACTAAATAGGAAATTTTATAGCTGCCTCTTTTTGGATACTATTAAAACTAGTTCTTCACATCTCTTTGAAGTCACAACAAAAAAATTCAAATTAGTTTAAGACAGAAAATAGTGAGTTTTGGGAGGAACCATATAAAAACCTCTTGAAATATATAGCTGTTTTCACAATAAAAACTACATATTATTCAAATGTCCAGAAAGTAGCTGTTATGGATATTGGCTTACACAGTTACTTCTATATTTTAAGTATCCAATCATAGCCAAAGAAATGGCAGTTTTGTGCTTAATAACAGTAAAATTATGTCCTATCCACATGGTTTATTGACTCCATTATATAAAAATGGGTCAAAATATTTCTCTAATTTGTATCTGTTCTTCCACATTTTCACAAACTTTCTGCCACCACAACTAGATGTTACTTGAGCAAAATTAAGGTCTGACCTGGAAAATATTTCTCTAATTTTTAACATGAATGATTTAATTGTAAATTTATTCTACAAAGTTCAATTTCTATTACTTGCAGGACTGAGGTCTCATAGCTTAATTTAGCATAAGTCACAAGGTTGGTCACATTCAGCTTGTGCTTAAAATCCACAACTCTTTCAGGAATAGGCTGATTCACATGCTTATCTTTAAGTGAAAATTCTTACCTCTTTAAAAGAAAAAAGATGAGTTTTCCCATCTAAGCTTAAGCAAATTTGCATAAGTTTACTGCAAGAGTAGTGTTTCTATTATAAATTCTATGGGACAAGGAAAGTGCTTTTTATTGAATTCAGGGGTCTATGACATTCATGAGGTCTAAGTAGGTTTACCAGTCTTAATTGCACATAAGAAAATTGACACTGGCATGAGTATTGGCAACTTTTAATTATATATTGAAAAGAGACAGATATTAGTGCTAAGAACGGGCGAGGAAAAGCCAGGTAACCCTTTACAGTATGCCTTTTCTGCATCAACATTTACAAACCCAGCAGAAGTGGCAGCACTGCACAGATGCCTTTAAAGTTGCTAAAAATCAGTAAATACAGGAATTCATGACTATTCCCATCCCTGTGAGAAATGACTGGCTGTTATTAATGAGATCTCACACACGCCCTCCAAATCCAGCTAGTCCAAATGGTCCTCTTGAAGTTCCCAAAGCTCTCAGTGGATTTGTTTCAAATAGTACCATCATGTCCATTCCCCCACACAGTGATTGTCACAAAATATCTAATATCCTAAGCACTCTATTAAAATTTGACACATATACTGATCTTTGTAATAAAATCTCACAATTTAGGATCTGACTCACTCATTAACACCAGTCACTAGAAATAAAAGCAGCTTAGACCTTATTCTTTGTGCATTTTGAATTAGGTCACTTCTAGGGGATTACATGCACTGTGAACATAACAACCACACAAAAGTGTCAAATATCAACAGTAGTATAAAATATCAAGTATCAACAACATACAGTGATATATAGAGAGAAAAATTTGATGTGTAAACTTACTGGAGGTCCTAGTTTTCCTCTGATCCCTGGGGGTCCTGGTAAACCAGGAGCACCCTGAAAAAAGAAAGCTATTAAATACACATGAAAATGAATTGTTGTGTTATGGCAGAAGCAATAAATTTCTATATTTTGACACCTGAAACAGGCTTCAAAAGAATTCTGCAGGATGAAAACTATCTTCTAACATTCAACTTTCATCAAAAGAGTTCTCTCAGGATGTGCTATTTCAGTGACTTCTGATGTACTAGCCAAACAGGAAAGAAGATCCTTATTTATCTCAGTCTGATGATGTGAAGGAGCATGCCAGACCACGTGCTGCTGCTAACCACAGTAAGTCCAGGTGAGCTGCAGATGAACCTCAAGGGTCAAGGGAAAAATACCTTTTACAACAATTCCTTAGCAAGATTCAGATCATGCCATAATCCTTGTTCGATGCATCTCTATACACACAGATGCCAGAATTCTGCCTGTGCCCTTTATTTGCCTTTGTTCACACTTCCCATAACTGAGTTTTAATTAGCACAGAATTTCTTAAAAATATGTTAATTCAGTGATATCCAGAAAGTTTTACTACTGCATTCTACTTTTATGCAACCGACTGGCTGCATTTTAAGAGACTCTCAAGCCTGATGAAATTGCTGAAATCAGATAATTTTGTAAAACAGTGCAATTATAACTTACCTTGTCTCCTGGGTACCCCTGATCTCCTGGCTCTCCTGCAAGGCCATGTTCACCCTAAACAACATAAAATTTTATACAGACATATGTATGTGGCTTAAAATGGGGTAGTTTTCAGAAACAGGGAATGAGAAAGATTAATTCAATATTCACTATTTAAAATTAACATAGATCTTTGACAAGGTAAGGTGTTGCACTGAAATACCCCTTCCAGGAAACTCTACAGACACAGACCTGGACATTATTGTGTTCGGTAGTTAGTGTTCTGTTCAGAAAAAAGTTTGTCTAAAGTACCAGATCATGAAACTGACATAATTTTAAA
>QWTY01013716.1:14920-25827 GCA_008033365.1 Pseudorectes ferrugineus | reverse complement strand
GAGCGGGGCCGGGAGCGGCGGGGCCGCGGCGGCGATCGCGGCTCTGCGGGAGCGCAGCGCTTCTGCCGCCCCCTGAGGCCGCGGCGGCACCGCCGGGCGGCCGGCACCACCCACCCGGCCTCAGCCGACCCCGCGCCGGCCACCACGGACGTGGAGGCGGCGGCGGCGGGCGGAGCCGGGCCCGGCCCGAGGGGACCGTCCCGGCGCGGCGGAGCCCCCGCCGCTCGGTAGGGGCCGGAGGGAGGGCGGGCTCCCGGGGCCTCCGCGGCCGGGTTCGCTCCGCAGGGGCTGCGCGGGGCCCGGGCCGGCCGCGCTCCCGGCGCCGCTGGGGCCTCCGGCGGGGAGCGAGCGAGGCGAGCAGGGAGGCCCGGCCCGGTGCTCCCCGAGACGGGCGGGGGGAGCAGGAGAGCCCCGCGTCCTCCGCCCGCAGCTTTGTTAGCCGGGCCCTCCGCGGGGACGGGGAGCGGCGGGACCGGGCCGGTGCCCCCCGGAGCTGCCGGTTCTTTTCTTTCCCCGCTCTCGGCTGCATCTCTCGGTTGCGGAGCATCGTCTGCGGGACTAGTGCGGAGGAAACAACAGGTCTCGCTCCCTGCTCGCCTTCCAAAGCGACGCCAGCGCCTTGCTCTTGGGATTATAAATGTTTGAACTAAGACCCAGGGAACTGGAAGGAGAGCCTCCCGTTGGAATTACTGGAAGAGAAAAGAAGGGAGGCTTTTCCAAATCCTCTACAAGAAAGCTCGTGCTGTTTTCCCCTGCTGTCCGTACTCTGTTTAATAATGCGATTGTGACCTGAGTGGAATTTATGAGCGATGAACTATTGAAGCTTGTTGCACCGCTGCATCGGACTACGTTTTTGGGTTTTTTTTCCTCGGCACATGATTCCTCCATCCCAGCTGTTGCAGGACCTACGGGCCAGTAATAGAGGGATGGGAAGCTGAGACAGTTTATTTTCACATTCTTCTGTGCCGGGGACTTGGCGAGTTAGCTGAAGCTGCTGCTTTTTACTGGATCTGCTCTTTCCTCGGCAGGTTTATTTTTTCTTTTTTTTTCATGTGCTTCGATTAAACAGTCCTTGGACTGGAGCTGGATGGGTGCTTTGCAATCCAAAAGGTTTCGGGGGATAACAGAAAACTGCTAAAACAGAGAAGAACTGGTGCTGCAGGAAACCTGGGGCCTGTTTTCCAAGCCTTTTTGTTTTATTGAGCAAGGTAAATAACGTAGTGGTGAAAATTCAGAGCTTATCGTAATCATGCATGAAAATGTTACAAAGCACTTCAGACTGTTCCAAGTCTTTCAAGGGATTGAGAGGACCCGCAGTAAGGCTCAGAATGAATTGTTCTTTTAAAATTTTCAGATATGAGTGTGAAATTTAAGGCTGAGAACAAAGTTTGTGGTACCTGAGATGTTGGGGGAACTACTTTTCCTGATTTGGCCTTAAGTTCTTGTAGGTTTGTGATTTTGAGAGAGGTTGCCTGAAGAATTTTCTTGGCGGTTCAGTGTGCAGTAATTACACCGGTGGGTTTTGTCCCTGCTTTTTAAGCACTTGATGCCTTAGTTCTGGTAGGGATCTGTTAGGGTCTCTGAAAGGTGCTCCCAGTTCACAGTGTGCTCACTTCCAGTAGTGCAGTGCTCCCATTTGCATTGGTAACTGTATTCATCCTCTGCCTTTAATTGTTTTTGCTTACCTTTACTTTTGCTGTCCACTTTGACAGCTGCTGCTACTTCATAACGATTTTTTTGCTTTTTATCTTCCTTTACACGTTTTTCTCTCCCGAATTGGACTGTTTGGATTTACCACTCGTTTATATACATCACTTTCACCACCATAAACCTTCTACAGCCAATACAAGCTCAGAGTACTGTTTTAGATACAATCTTTGTACGTTTGAAGCAGTGGAAGAAGCAGATAATGATTCCCAAAATGTGCAGTGTAATCAGTTACTGGGTGAAGTGTATAATTTTTGGTGGCAGGCTGCATGCCTTATCTTTGGTTTTTTTAAAGATCTCGGCAGCAGTTTACTCCTCACAAAAACATAAATCCATTAAAATGAGGTCACAGTTTGAGACGTAGCTGCAAAAATCTGGTTTTGCAAGAAGTCACAAGATTCTCATTATGAAGTGAAGCCTTGATTAAGTTGACTGTGTACCTTTTCTCCACTCTTAATGAAATAGTGGCAAACACCAAGGTGCTGGCAACCTTTGCTGATGCTATCCTGGGGAGAGCTAAGTGGGTATTATGGACAGTACTCAAAGTTCCTGTTTAGATTTGTTTGACCGAAATCTCTGGCCTTTGTTTTGTCTCCTTTTGTCTCAAGATGATGTGTGAGGTGATGCCAACCATCAGTGAGGCCGAGATTCCCGCCGGGGGAAATGGAGGCCACGGTTCAGGTTCCCCGTTGCAGTCAGATGCTGATTCCCACTTTGAGCAGTTAATGGTGTCCATGCTGGAAGAAAGGGATCGCCTGCTGGAAACACTCAGAGAAACTCAGGAGACGCTCGCGCTCACCCAGGGCAAGCTGCATGAGGTTGGCCATGAGAGGGATTCCTTGCAGAGGCAGCTCAATACTGCACTTCCACAGGTATGGGCGTTTGGGAAGGAAGGGATTTTTCAATGGGTTTTTGTGTTCTTTGTGGTGTTTTGTTGGCTTTTTGTATGTTTGATTTACTAAAGAGTCAGGTCATCTTAGGGGAAGATGAATCTATCCTGAATCTGTTGGTGCTTGCTCACTTTGAGAAAGGTGGGAAAGCATGGAAGAGCAGTCCTTTCCCTCCAGTCTGCTCTCCCAGTTTCTGGAATTTCCTTGGCTTAGCATAAACGTGGAATGATACCTACATCCTTCTGTTTAATGGACTGTCTTCTGTCACTAGTACTTTTTAATTGCTGTTTCTAATTGCCTGATTCATTCATTCATTGCTTAAGAATTAATACCTGGTCTAGTGGGAGGTGTCCCTGCCCATGACAGGAGGTTGGAACTGGATGGTCTTTAAGGTTCCTCCCAACCCAAACCATTCTGGGATTCTGTGAATTCCATACAGACCATTCTGACACCATTATGGACTTTGATTTGAAAACTTGAAGACTGCTGTGTTGTGGATGCATGCTGAGTTGTCAGTGTCAATATAGAAGCCTGAGTGTGTTGTTTAACCTCTTTAGTTACTTCTGAAAAGTTTGGATTTGGTTTTTGGGGTTTTTTTTTTGGTCCTGCTAGGAGTTCCTAATTAGTGACTTGTGGAGGATGCACGTGGCCTGCAGCGCTAGGTTTGTTACGTAAGGAACATGGTTAGGAAAGGTGATTGGTGTCTGCAGAACTCGTTGGGTTTTATCCATTCGAGTTAAAAATAATACAACTGGACTTTGAACATGCTGAGAAGCATTTGGTTCTAGGCAAAGCAGGGGCTGCTTTCAGGTGCTGGTTAACTGTTGACAGCCTTGTGCTTTGTAGCGTGGTGGTTGTTGTCCCAAGCGTGCCACAGTGATGCTGTTACTTTTACAAATGTTCTCATATCCTTAAATATTGTAGTTACTGTTTATACCCTTTCAAACAGTAGTGTTAAATCCCTCTGTTTCACTGCTCTCATTATAATGTAATCACTGTATGACTCTCGGTATGGTAATTGGTGCTGGTAATTACTGAGGGATAGAAACTAAAATGTTACATGTGTTAATCTACTTCTGTTACAGTGATGAAAATCAGAAAGGAGAAGTTTCCAACCTTTGCTGCTGCCTGTGTTAAATCATGTGCTGCAGGCAGAAATTGTTCTTTGTTTTTTTGTTGTAATAATTGTGGCTTCTCCTGAGCCTCTGTGTCAGGTCTGCTACGTTAATGGAGGCCATTAACCACTTGCAGGAGCTGCAAACTGTTAGACCTGAGTTTGTGGCTGAGCAGAATCATCCCGGCTCTCAGCTCTGCTGTTCCCCTTTTGCCTTTTCAGTTCTCAGCTTTCCTTCCTAAATCTAGTAGGCTACTTGCATGTAAACATCACTTTCTGAACATTTCTGGAAGATTAATAAACAGTTCCCCTTTTCAGGGATGCCATAATTGCATGGTTTCATGTGAAATCTGTTGGAAAAGCAAGTCGGTTGAGGGAGAAATTTTACTGCAATTTTATATAAACATACAGCAGTGTATGGATTTTTGTAGATTGCTGTTAGAAAATACTGTTTTCATGCTGTGGAACTGCTGCTTTTGTCCCCAGTGGTGCTTAGCTCAAGTGATTGTGGTGCTTTCAAAAATCAGAAATATTTTCATTATTATTGCTACAATCAGAAGTAGCTTCTGTGTTTGACAGTTTTTGTTGTTATTATGGTGGAGTCAGTTACTTCATGGGTGTAAATTTTGATGAGGTGAAACAATTTTTTTTTTTAAATTCTAATAAGTGTTCACTGTCAAAACTTTATGACGACTAATATTTGAAACTATTCAAACTTTTTTGTTAATTATTTCAAGCTGAGCATTCTTTTCAACTACTGCCTCAAGTGACCTGTTGTTTAGCTGTGGATTTCAAGGAGGGTAGAGTCAGGATATCTTTAAATTTAATAAAATAACAACTGTGTTATATTTTTTCAGCAAAGAAGGGATAGTAGTGTAGATTTTAAATTTTTTTATCATAGTAGTTGTTGTCAATGTAGTGGATCTGCAAGGTCAATTTAACTAATTGTATAAAGACCAGTGTAATTTCATGAATTACTAAATCACTCTGTAACCAAAGTATTATTTCTTTCTCAGACTTGGCTTGTAACAAGTCTTTGTAGTTGATTTTAGACTACTTTATCTTAACAGGTATTGAATTAAATTGTTTCTATGTGTACTTTTCCTGCTCTATATCTTTAGCTGAATCAGCCAGTTTTAGACCATTCTGATGACTGATGGAAAGTCCTGGTAGAAAAGCAGGAATGCCAGATTGATTTCTTCTATGCCAAAATTACTCCTGGTTTTGCTGTGAAGACACTCAATTTCTGATGGCATCCCTGTGCTTAATTCCTTACATTCAGAGTTTCTGTGTATAAGAAAGAAGCTCACGCTGGTGTGTATATAATTAGTTTCAAAATGGCAAATTAGTATTTGCACCTCATGGATTCTAAAAGGAAATGCAGTTTTTCCTGCAGCAGTGATGCACATTGTGTGGTCACAGAGGAGCACACACTTAGCGTGGTGGGCAGCTGGGAATTCCAGGCATCAGTTCTAGCGCCATAAACCTGGGACAGCTATTTAGAGTAAGGCAGCTTTTGTGGATGTGTAATTCACTGAGAGGAGAGCATTTTAATCTTACATAGATGTGCTTTATCTGTTACATTTACTCAAAGTAAAGCTGACTTTTTCTGGGTTTTTGGTGTGGACAGCTGGAACTGAAATACATCACCACTGCCTTGATAAAATAACTGGATTCTTGGCAATGCTCTTTGTTTTCTGGGAGTTCCCTTCTATTACAGATTACCCCAGTCAAACTGTACTCTGACCTTGGAAAATGAACTTGAAGAAATCAAAGTGCTGTGCTAGAACTTAATTTTATTCTTTCTAGAATTTTTCACAGAAAAAAATGAACGTTAACTTTTTACTTGAAGAGCTTTATGACATAAACACATTCAGTTATGATTCTAATTATGGCCTTAGTGGATTTAATTATGCCCTTTATGTGCCTTTTGGAGTGCATTCTACAAAATTCAAGATTTGTGTGCTTCAAATTTATAAGTTAATCTGTAAAATTGTATTTAAAGGTTAAATTTTGAACCTAAGGTAGATGAGGCCCAAGTTACTACACTTCTTGCTATTAAAGTGTTGCAGACCAGGGTTCATTTTGCTGATAGAATTTCATGTAGATGTTTTCTGTAAATGAAAACACGATGCTTGTTTTGGATGGCGAAGACTGGAGTTTAATTTCCAGTGACTCTGGTGCCTATCACAAATAAAAGCACAGTTGGTGAATTCACAGCAGTTGTTATCAGGATGAAAATTTTAATATGTATGTTAATTTTATAAGCTGATAAATACAATACAAATATGCTTCTGTAACACAGCAACACTTATTAAGATCCATCTTAATCTTGCACCTCTGATCTTTTGGTCTTAAACTTATCATGCTTTATTTTTTTCTGTACAAGGCAAGCAAAATAGAAGGTTAAAGTAAAAGTTGCTTTCTATCCATAGTAAATATTTTATCACTGCTTCACACTTCAGTTAAAAATGCTGTGTGTCAGTTCATAGCTGTATTCAGTGAAGTTCAGGTATGTCCCTATAGGATGATGTTCCTTAGACAATCTCAGAAATACTCAGTGCCTCACGTGTAAGAAATATCAAAACACCTGGCCCAAAGACTGCCCTGGCATTGTTTTGGCATGATGGACTTAAGGATTTAGTCGCCATTTTATTAATAGCAGTATTGGGATTTCCTCCAGACAAGTTTTGAGTAATACAGGATGTCATAGATGCAGAAATGAGGTTTTGAATTGTACCTGATACGAAGAACACAGTGGCAGAAAGCACATTGGGCAAAGGCCTTGCCAAACTCTGCAGCAGCTGAGATTTGCTCAGCACTTGAAGCACAGCTCCATTTCCAGCACTCCCAGGTGTTCAGCCCTGAGGTGCCACGGCTTGCACTTCTTTCCCTGGCAGCAACTGGTGCTGACTTTGGAATAACAGCCATGAATCTCAGCAGAGTGTCCAGGAATCCTGGAGGTGCCAAAGGGTTTCACACGGATGTCAGAGCAGGCACATCCTGTGCTTCTCCCGCCCCGTTCTGACAGCAAGGATGAACAGGACGCTTCCTGGTGCATTTTCAGACATCTGTGTTGAATTTCAGTTGCTAAATCTTACTTGGCTCTTACTGTTAGTAAATCACTGAGCAGACTTGGCTTTACACTCGTTTAAGTCAGATGGAGGTAGGAATTAACATTCAGAATTCTTCACTGATTATCAATAAACCTCAGCTTCCCTAGCATTTCTTTCTTTTCAAGACATAGAAACAGCCACCTTTTGCCCCAAACCTTCAGAATATGAAGTTATCTGAAAGAATGCTCTATGTTTGGGCAAAAAGGAGTAGCTACACTTAAATAATGCAGTGGAGTATATTGAGGACTGAGTCTCCAGCATTGGTTCTGACTTCTTGGTTTCTCATGTGGATATGTTTGGGTTTGTTTGTTGAAACATCCCACCCCTGCCCAGCAGACATCTGTTTGCCTATTGTTAGCAACTTGCTGTTCATACTGTGCTTTTAATTTAGGTTTGCTTGATTATAAATAGACCTTTTAGCTAGACTAAATTTGGAATTTATTTTAAGTTTCTTTATATTTGAGGGTGAATTTTACTGCTGTTAAATTTGGGGTGAAATTTACTGCTGTTTTACTGCTGAATGATGTCCCATCCATCCCCTTAATAAGCAGATTTGATGAAGTCTGAAACTCTTGTTTTTTATTTTCCTTAGTTTATTTGCAGGAAGAATGTTTGGTGACTGCACAGAAATGCCTTTTATTTGTTTTTGGTAGTGGCTGATGCCCTGAAACAGGGGCTAGTGATTGTTTTTCCCTGCTCTTGTGCAACTGTGGACAGATGTCTGACAGTGGGTTTATTAATGCTTGGGGTGCTCTAGTCTAACCTGCAGCCTAACAAACAGGCTGTAGATGAGGTGAAAAGAGCTATAATCAAAACAAAGTATTTAAAAATATATATTTAGAACCAGGGGAACATCACATATATACTCTCATCAGTGTTAGCTTGCCTGTAGCCTCTGGTACAACAGGTAGTGTCTTCTGGTATTCAGAGAATTCTTCCTCTGCTACCTTTAATTTTTTTCCTCCATTGTTTTCTAAGAGTGTATCTCAAAAGTGCTTTGAAGATGTTTGGTAGCAAGACTTAAAGATTCAATGTAGCTACATAATTGCAATTCCATAAAAAAACCCCAACTCTTGCCTTGTTTTTTTTTTTTTTAAGATAAATATGAATTAAGAACACAATTCCTTACACCGTTACAAATTCTTAGTGTTCTGTGTCCACTGGCCTGAGACTTTGTTTCATCCTTTCTGTAATTTATTTGGGAGAGCTGAATGTTGGTTTTATTCACTATGGGTTTTGATCAGAGAATGAAGAGGACAGATATTTTAATATATGTAGGCCCCTTATAGCTAAGAGTGTTGTCAGAGACCTTGAATCTTTGGAAAGAACATTTTAAGTGCCTATTAGTAATTTTTTCTTCCTCTCCCTAAGTTAGCATTGCATCTCAGAACTGCATTAATATACTTCACAATTGAATTTGGGGATTTATTTTTTAGTATTCCATTTTTAAAGGAATATGACAGAGGTCTTTGTGTAAGCTGCTTGTGGCAATTTAGGCAGCTTAAGTCACTTAAAGTCTGTAAGGCTGACTGGTATCTGTTGACATATATTAGAAAATACACACCATAATCTCTTGTGTATGTGGATCTCAAGCTACAAATACTGAGAAGGGATAAATTTGTGTTGTGTGTGTCAGGTAATCTGGATGCTCATAACTTTCCAAGTGACTTTTTTTTTGTAATCCTGCCTGTGGGTTCCCCAAGTGTAAATGTAATGCAATTCTTGCCAGGAAAAATGTTTTCACATTCTCTGGGCTGAAAGAAGAATTATTATTTTGCTACTGAATGGAGTGAGTTTTTTATTCAACTTGACTTTTTCACTGAGGCACAGGGAAGAAAGGTTTTCACATTTTGGAAACTCCAGATGATTGTGCAGGGGGCTGAATCCCTATCTGTAGGTCACTTGAGGAGATTGCTCTGGGAGTGTGGATATTTAGAATTGGAGGAGTGTGATTACAAGTCCAAGTTAATGCTCACTTTCATTTTGATGTGTTGTTTTCCTCTAAGCTGATGTGAGTAGTTGGTTCACTTGTTTTTTTGCCCATGACCTTTATCTGTTTCAGACTTGCCCTTTGGTTTCACGTAAGCTCTACTGAAAATCAGCTCCTTTTCTCCTGATCAGCCTGACAAGGCTCTGTGGCTTGTTCCTACAGTGGCTGGAGCTGCAGCATTTTTCAAAAGAGAAGCTTTGTTGCCTAATCTTCTCTTTTGCTGTTCCACAGTGGCCTTGAACTTTGCCCATGTGTTTATGCTCGTGTCTACTGAGGATATGGTTTTTGAGGATGGTAGTGGAGATCTGAACAGAAATGTAATTTTGGTTGGATCTGAAATATGGTATGGTTATTGATGGATACATATGAATAAGAACAGTCAACATATGCCTGTAATTCATCTGTCTTCTGCTTATGTTTTCAGAAAGATAAATATCTAGAATTAGTCTTTTGTTTTACAAATGTTTTGAAGTGCACCAAGGTTCAAGTCCAGGCTGGATGGAGCTCTGAGCAACCTGGTCTAGTGGAAGGTGTCCCAGCCCATGGCAGAAGTGAACTTAAAGTTCCCTTCCAACCCAAACTGTTCTAGGATTCTATGATTCCTTAATGAAAAGATCCTTACATGAGCGGTATTGAGCATAATCAGGTATCTTCAGGATAGATTTTAAACAAGGACTTGTTTAAAGGGCCGTGTGGAAAAAAGCTTGAAAAATTTCACTTGTGACCTTTTGAGTTTTGTTAAGGAGAAAAAAGAACTTCTGTTTAGAAAATAAGCATTTTTTTATTTGTTGTGATAAGAAAGTGGGCAGCTCTTGATTTTATTTTTTAATTTAATTAGTTTTTTTTCTTTTTTGTTTTTTTTTCCTCTGTAGAACAGTAGTCTCTCTTTGGGTATGGTCTGAGCCATGCTGTGTTTTGCCTTACTCCTGTTGCTAGTACATGGCAGAGTTTGGTGTCCAATTGTAGAGAAATATTCTGAAACACAGTGCTTGGTTTTTTTTTTAATCCTACCTCTCATATAAACACATATAAAATTCTGTTCTGTACACTTAAAACATTGTTTTTAGAGGCATATTTACCTTTTATATAGAATGGCAGGGTAGATTATCTGGTAAAAACGAGTAAAGCATGGAGATTGTTAAACACTCTACTGTGGAGAGAAGTGAGATTTTTTCCCTACCTCAAATTTACAGAACAGTGCACAGTATAAGGATTTAATTATATAAGCCTATGGAGCTGAGTAATTTACATGGTTAAAAAAGCCAAACAAAACAAAACCACCTTAAGATGGGCAGTTTAAACAAAGAATTTCTATGTTGGCCTGTACAAAGTTGAGACTGGCTTGATGTAAGGTTGAAAGATCTGTGACTGTTCATGTAAAGAAACTACCTTGCTGTTGGTGAAGTCTTTTAATCATTGTCTTCATCACTGACAGTGTCCAGAGCTGAGAAATGGGGTTTATTTTGAATTACTTGAAAAGGAATTTTGGCCACCAAAATCCTTGATGTAAAAGCTAAATGCTCTTCAACGTGGAGAGGGCTCACTCAGTAAAGAGGATCATAAATTCCTGTTATTTCAATGGTACTGGATCCATGGTTATCTCAAGAAATAGTGACCAGTTTTATTAAACTATTTCTGAATTTTCAAGCACAGTCATGAAAAGGGAGAGAGAGATCTGAAATCGGAATTGCTCATTTGCTTTACAGAATGCTTGATATGAAAGTTTTTTCACTGTGCAACCCCAAATTGCCTTAAAAAAGAAAATTGGGTGAAAAGGGAGTCCTGTACACGTCTGAAGGGACTGTCTTGATCTGTGGCAGGGTTTAAACTGTGGATTTGTGGGTTTGAGTTGTGCATTCTCAGTTGTCCTGTGTGAGCCTGTCACAATTATTTAGCAATATATACTTTTGCCAATAGAATGTTAGAGTCAAAACTCTCATTTTCTTTGCATTCCTATCCGTGACCGGGAAACCTGTGAGCTGAACATGCTGGGAGCCATGGGGCTCTGTTAACCTTGCTGAACTAATAGTACCAGACCTAAATTCTGTTATTTGCTGTGCTTTTCACTGTAGCTTGTGCTTGTGGATTTG
>QWTY01013716.1:0-13312 GCA_008033365.1 Pseudorectes ferrugineus | reverse complement strand
AGAAATAGGAAAAACAAAATGTGAAGAGCTGGTAAGTCGAATTTCCTGCTGAAGGCACGTATCTGTCCTCAGTGAGTATTACTTGCTTAAACAAGTTTGAAATTATAAGACTGAAGTGTTCATCACTTGGCAAAAATAATAAATACATATATTTATAATAGAAGAGCAGTGAGGGGGAAGTACGTGCTGCTGCTTGTTTAATGAGGGTGGCTTGGCCAGCCTTATTCAGATATTCCCAAGTATTCCCTCTTAACAGCGTGAAAAATGTACTTTTCAGCTGCTAGCCACAGAACTAAAGCTGGCAACCAGAGGCCAAGATGAACGATTAGAATAGGGCAGGGCAGGGCCTCAGCTGCTGCTCACAGTTTTTGCAAGCAGGAGTATCTTGTCACTGAAATAATTGTGCGTGATGGGTCTTGTCCTGGGTCTGTTTGTAAAAAAACTGCAGTATTGGTCATGTGAGATGACTAGAATGTAGTATGTAGGATAAAATAATTTTTAATTCATAAAAGTCATAGGAATTTAATGTTTAATGCTAGCTGAGCCAGACTTGTGCTGTTTCTTGTGAATGCAGTATATTTAGAGTTGAGGTGCAGAAAAATAGCTTTTTCTTGCCCAACTAAACTTAGAGTTAGGTGTTGTTTACACCTTAAAAGATCTTGCTGTAGCTGCTCAGTCTCCAGAATGGGGGGTCCCAGGAAAATTACAGAGCTTCTTAAATCTTCTCAGCACATCTTGCAGTTGTTCTACACTTTGGCATCCCCAAGGAGCATTGCATGCATGGAAACCCAGGAAATCTTGACCAGCTTTGTGTGAGGAGAGGAAAAACTTGAGTGAAATCTCTCTACTGTCATATTAAAGATGGAGACTGGTTTTGTCCCATAGCTTGTCAAACTGGTAATGCAAGATTCTTGCTCTTTAATTAAGTACGAGTGTATTCTCCTTTTGCCATAGTGGGTATGGGTGTGGGTAGGTTTCTTCACTGACATGGACTCCAAAAATGGAGATGCCTAAAGCTACACCTAAGAAGTTGTGCTGCTACTTTACTGTATTAGTTCCTAATCAAAATAGACTAGGCTGGGGGTGCAGGAATGTGGTAACTCACATTGTGAAACCCTTAGAATTCACTGATTCGGAGTGTCACTGAAGGGCAGTTGTTTTTCTAACACCCCCCAAGTATTGTAGGCTTATTCCGTGTTAAATTAAGCTGTTTTTCTGGAATACTGTAATTGGAGTGCTACAGTGCTGGAAAGGATTACTTTGTTATCAACTGTGCTCAACAGTTACTGCACAAAGTAGCCGTACACATCGCAAGTTGAAAAGCCTGTTTTTCAATGATGACTAAAGTTTTCCTGATGCATATTTTAGCTGATCTTGGACATTCTTCCAAGGAAAACAAGCTCGGTATGGTTCTGAATGCTTTTGTGCCTTATCTGCCCTTTCAGGGGGCGTATTCCTGTACACTGAGGAGCAGCTAAGGTGGAACTCTTTGCATAGCCACACCACAATGAAGTGATTGGAAGGTTTTCTGCTACCATTGCATATGAATAGATGCCAAGTTTCATGCAAGTCTGAAGGCTGCTTCTGCATTTCCTGTGCTTGCTGCTAGCCAGCTGTCACCTTCCAGCTCTTGTACTGCTTCAGCTTTTGGACTTCCTTACTCAGAAGATCCGCGGTGTTGCCTGAATAGAGGCAACATTTCATAAGTATTTTTACAAAGACAAGTGAAGAAAATAACTTAAAACTGGTATTTCAAGTTAGTTCTCAGTATGTTCATTTCTTGTTAATCCTCTGTGAGTTCTGTTAACTTGCAGGGTTTGCCCCCTCAACTGAGTATTTGGAGAAAACCCTGGGGGGAAAAACAGGTACTTGGTAGAGTTTTTCACTGGTTGGTTTGATACACATCTGTAGCTTTAAAAGGGGTTTAAAAGGCTGGGATCAAAACGGGTTGTGTCTGCCGTGGGTTAATTGATCACCCTGTGTGATCTACCCTGCTGTGAACAAGCTGTGTTGATTTGTTAAGGCTGGTGAAAAGATGAACAAACTATCTGGAGAAATTAGGGATTCTGAACGTTTTGATGATCCCAAGGCTGGTTACTCTACAGAAGATGCAGTGCAAACTGCAGGTTGGAATAGGAGTGACTGGATGAGGTTTCCTGACTTGTTTGAACAACCTCATGTTCTTTTTCCTTCGTTTCCCAGACTACAAAGCAGTTGTAGGATGCAGCTGTGGCTTGGTTTTGCCTTGCAGCACATTAGCTGCAAACAGGCTTGTAGGGACCGTGTGTGCATGTGTGACTTGTGTTGCCCGTGATGGATGGATGGATGGATGGATGGAGGTCTGGATATCACGGAGGAGCCTGGGAGGTTGCCCTGTGTCCCTTGCAGTCCAAAGCACGGTGTGTGATCAGGGAATGTTGGCTCTCCAGTGATGCACGAAGATCTGGTTTTGCACGAGGCTTTGCCCCCGTCCTTGTGTACATAACACTGTTCTGCTGGGTTCAGGGAAGATGAAATGCAGGAGGACAGGCAGTAAGGGTTCTGCTGGTCCAGGTTTGGACAGGCTGGAGTTAATGATTCCAGTGTGTCACAGACCTGTGCTCTGCTCTGTGCACAAGGGTTTGCAGGCTCCCTCTCCAGGCTTCGCTGCTGTGTGTATGAGGTCTGAGCAGGGATTCATGTGGTGAAAGGAAAATCCCTCATCCTCTGAGGAGCAAGAGGCTGGATCCAGGTTTGGGTTCTGGTACTTTTACCCCCTGCAGCCCAAATAGGACACGTCTGTCAGAAATGTGTGGGAACGGGAGCTACAGGGGGGAGAACATGGAGCTGGTGTGTTTCTACCTCCCTTTTCCTGCTGCTCCTGCATTCCTTTTGCCAAGCTGCCAAATCCCACCTTTCTCCATTTATGTTTCCTTGCGCTTCCGGAAGCTCCCAGCGCTGAAGTCTGGATTTTGTGCTTTGTACTTCAGGCTCAGGGAACGCCGTGCATAAATTTAAGCAACTCACTCAGGGTGGTAACTGGAAACCTACTTATTGCCATGGAGACTTGGGCTTGCTATCAGCTTTTCCAGTTTGCTCTTGGGCATATGTTTGGTACCTGCTGGCTGTGAGCGAGGAGTCCTTTGGCTCTTGGCTTGTCGAATGCCGGGCAGTTGATTCTGCTTCCAGCTCCAAAGTGGACTGGGAACAGCGAGAGTTTCATTCCAGAGCAATAACATTATGCAACTGTAAACACGTTAAAACTTAATTGCCCGTTTAGGATTGAGCAGCGTTAATGACAAAGCCTAGATAGGTCAATCCAAGAGGGACACGTGAAGAAGACCTGCTAAAAAGAAGGGCTGGAATGATAAGAAGTGACTCAGGTTTAGTATTGATCACTGACTGGCAGCTGGCAGCAATATTCCCTGGAGTGTTTTCATGCAGTCTTGCAGTTTTTGATAAAAGGAAAATAAAAAGGTTTTTTTTTCAAAGAAAATACAGATTTTTGAGAGTTAACCAAAGGTGGTATTAAATCTTTTCTATATCTCAATGCCACTATTTGGAAGGGGAGAATTTTTTTTGACAGTAAAGAAATCTGCACCTCTCTTTTGGTGGTTGTCTTTTGAGTTATAAAACATCTTATGCACACACAGAAATAGGAAAGGAGGTCAATACACTAATTATGTAATGAGCTCCAGTGTGTTCTCACTCTGGTGGGTAGTTAGCTCCACTTGGAAAAACAGCTACTTTGAGCATGAAAAGCCTTTCAATGTTCCAAAACACAAGAATTTCACATACCTATATTTTAATATTACTTGAGGTATTCTCTTACATTCCCTTTTAAGTTGTTGGGGATTTTGAGAACAAAAGATAAACTTGTTTCATAGAACTGATTCTATTAATGCTTGAAATAAGTTTTATGTTCCTAGCTTAGTCAATTCAGGGTGCTTGATACTTACTGGAAATTAATTTCATGAGGTGAAAAGGAAAATATTTTTCTTTGCACACTCTAGGCTGATTTTTCTCTTTCCCATTAGCACATGCCAGAGATATGGAAAGGTTGAAAGCAATGTGTTTTATTAAATGGAACAGGCAAAGCATAATCTTCGTTGGTGGTTGTTTTTTTCTGGATTTGCTGTTAAATTGTGTGTAACTATGTTTTTTCCAAGGATGGATTGAATGGTGAAAACAAGTCAGTTTTATTTAGTTTTAACTCTCGATACCCTTGAACTGTTTTATAACTTCATAATTCTGATTTTTAGCCTAAAAAACCCCAAAACAAAGCTGTGATTTAATCGGTATGGAAATTTGCTTGCTAGGAACTTTCAGATATATTGGGGATCTTGTTCACTGTGTGCTACCTAAACCCCTTAGGTTTAAAATGAAGTTACTGTGAAATACCCTAGAAATAAGCCTAGATATATAAATTTTCTTTGCTTGTTTTGTTTAAGACTGTATATTCATCATTTCCACGCCTGCATCATTTGCAATAATTGTGGTTTATATGGAGTATGAACCATCATGATGGAAGCTTATCTCAGATCCCATTGTTTTTACCCCTGATGTCCTGCACTTCCCCCAGTTCTTTTCCTGCTCTCTTCAGCTGCTCAGATTTGTGAGTGGGTTGCTTCATATTCAGGCTACAGACCAGAATGGTAACAGTAAACCAAAATATCACTTGGAGATTAAACAGATGAATTCCAATTATATGTTTCGGTCAGAGATGTTCCTGAAGATACAACAGTCATAACTTTATCTTTCTATTGCCTGAAGTTACTACTTTAACAGTATTTAATAATATTTGATTAATTTTAAATGTTTCTCCTTTTTATTACATACATTTTCATCACTTATATAAATTTTCTGGCCACATGGTTGCGTGTAATCCATGATTCCTTGGGCACTTGAGTGGTGTTGCATTTTCTTGCGAAATAAGGGGTTTTTTTGCTTGATCAAATTCCAAACAAATTTAGTTATTTGTAGAGCATCCCTAATACCCAACTTATATTAACAGACTTTCAGGAATTACTTCTGTTTCTTTCAAGTGTTTCCCCTAGGTTAAATACTGACTTCCTGTCATGTAGCATTTATTGGTCAGTGATGTACTGTTGGTGAGACCTATGAATTATGTTTGTAATAAACGTGAGGGGAACCTGTTCCCTGAAAGCCCTAATGTTCCTGGATTGGGATCTTGGAAGTTCTCAAGTGTGTCAGCTCAGCCAGGCTTGACAGCCCAGCACTAATGGATCCAGCTTTTGGAAGGATGTTTATATTGTGGCATCTAAAATACTGGAGGTTGAAGGTCAGCTCTGAAGGTTGAGGTAGAGGAAATGCTATGGCTTTAAAGAATTGTGGAGCTTGGGAACAAAAAAAACCACCTCATAAAATGTATTACTGAACAAGAACCAACTTACTTGCTCAGTGTGGCTTTTCGTTGAGAATATTTATTTCTGGCAGCAAGAGTGACGTGTTTGGAATGATTCAGTTGGGTCAGAAAGTTACTTTCTTCAGTAAACATTTCAGTTTAGTGTAGAGTATGGGTGTTTGCCAGAATGTTCTCATCAGCAGGGAATATTTCCCTGGTAAATTCAGCACTCTCCCACTGATTCATGTGAGTGCTCTGAAGTGCTTATTGTGAGTTCTGTTCTTGTCAATCCCCAGCGCTGTGTATTTCTTATTTTGATGGCAGCCAGAAACAGAGCACAACTTCATTCTGTTGTTCTCAGCCTTCTTAATTACAGAAAAGTAACACAGCTTTGTGGACAAGTAGGAAAGTTTCTCAGGAGTCTTTCATTTTTCTTTTAATTCTTTCTGTACGTTCATCTAATGCCAAGGAAGAAATTACGAGATAACTAGAAATTTTTTGAGATTATAAAGCTGCAAATAGTTTCTCTGCTTTTGACTGCTTAAGGAAATCACAAATTGTCTCCCGTTGAAGGTAAGTATTAAAACCAGAAAGGACATGTCTTTTGGCAGTGTCAGCTGAAACTAAGGACGTTCAAATGTTCTTTCTTAGGCAGCTCACGGGACTCAAAGCAACTCTATTTTGTCACAACAAACAGCACTGGAGGTGTTATGCAATGCCAGAAATCCCTGTCAGTGTGTTTATGCAGCAGCAGTATAAATTCCTGTGTGCACTCTTGCTTTGGGTCATCTGACAGTGCCATGGTTCATGTCACAATTGGGATCTATTTGTGCTACAATTTATATTTGCACAGGGAATGCAATGGAATAGAACTCTCTGTCCTATAACCATCTGAAGAGTGAATAGACTTCCTTTCAAATATACAGCTGGTTTTAACGTGGGGAAGCTCATACAGATAAAAAGATATATATTGATGCTACACAGTGATTTTAAGTTGAGAAAGGATGATGAGACGGTGTCTGGCAGTCCTTGCTGTGCTCTTCATCCTGTTCTCAAAACTGGAGATAAAGGCTGGAAAAATAGAAAACTTCCCATGTCAGTCCAGTGTCATTTGGAGATTTGGGCAATATTGATGTTTCTAAATGTTGATGTTGGCATTTTCAAGGTTTTTAAAATTACTCTTCTTATATTACTATTAATTTGAAAGGGGAAACACACCAAGAAAGTGAGTTCATACCAAACTGTTCTCAGTAGTACAAAATTACCTAATCTGTAAAGATAAGTGGGGACTGCCAGTGAAATATGGTAGCTTTGGGTTCTGGTTTACCTGAGCTGGTGTGAGAGCAAAAAGGGAGCGTGCTGCCAGTTCCCTGGGAGTCTTGGGAGCTCCCACAGGTGGGATGTGGAAGGTACAGGAAAAGCTTGGATGTGAAGGAGCATTCTGAAGGGAAAGCTCGTAGTAGAGTCAATTTTTCTGTTGGCCCCAGTAAAGCTTGAAGTAGGTTTTTCCTCTTTTGGTTTACCTTTCACTCCGGACCCTTTTGTAATTTGTTTTGTGTGTGCAAAAGTTCTGGTAGCTGTATTTACAGACCAGGTTGATTTGGAAGTATTTCCTGGCCATGTTGATAATGATAGGCCATTTTTTTTTTTTTAAGAATGCAAATGAAATACCGCAGTGAAATATTTATGTGAATGTAATTATTAAGTGTGTTAGAGAAATTAAATAATTTAGCAGTTGAGAAAGGAAAATAAATTAAGACTTTGCAGTTTTTTGCTGATTAAGCAGAGGGACTGAAACTTTTTTCCAATGAGCAGGTTTTTATTTAGGAAGAGGGATTATAGGAATGGATTCTGCATCTGTGGTGGTGGTGGCATTGCTGTCCTTTTCACAGCAACTTTTAAAAGCCTGGTACGTCAGTAATTCCAAAGGAGTTCACTCTAGGTGTGTATTGTGCAATGTATTTTTTGTGTTTTCAGCCATGTGAATATTTTAGAATAATGTTTACCAAATGAATATTGGAAATTGCAGTGTCTTTTGACTGTGTATGCTTATTTTAGCTGCATGTTAGAATTTGCAGATGTGCTTAGTATAATTAATTGGTTGATGTGGCCTTTTGTTTTTAAGCATGTGCTTTCTGTCACTTTGAATTTTGCTGCAAAACAGCTCCATCTTAAGCTTTCACTTGATATGCAGCTCCTGGTTGATAAGCAGTGTGTCTTGCAGAGTTTGGAAAATTTAGAGAAGCAGCAATTGTGTCTCCACGTAGCTGGCTATTTGTGTTCACCTTGTCCTGCTAATCACCAGTTCAGCTGTACTAATCTATTGTTTATTAGGCAAGTCTCTTGTTTATGAGTATTTTCCTTATTTTAGACAACAGAAAGGAGTATTATTTACTAGCATTTCGATGTTTTCTCATCCAAGTACTCCTGACATGTTCACTGGCCACTGGAGTGACTGAGGCATATTTATTTTCATGTTTTAAGTTCCATTGATCACACATGAGGGTTGCTTTCTTGCAAGGCTCTTTTCTAAAGGATGGACTTGTTCACATTCACACTGTCAATTCTCATTTCCAGTGTGGTTCAGATTAGAACTTAAATTTTGCCAGGGTAGATCAAGTTATGCTTTGTGTTTGCTTCTAAATGTTGTGTATAGTTGTACCTTTTGTTCTATTCAGAGCATGCTCCCTGAGTTGATAGAACATTTAAATGTCTTTTATGTTAAGTATTTTTAGTGAGGCTGTTGATAGAGAGGGGAAATGGTTTAGGATGCAGTGGCTCTTGCAGATATAAGTACCATCATTTCCTGACAGAAACCCAAAACTGTAGGAAGATACTCTTTCATATTGACTGTGTTCACTGTAGTAATAAGCATGCAGTAAGTGCTGTGAGTTAGCTCCATTCCTGTTCCCTGATGACACTTCACTCTGTGCTGTTTCACTTTGGTTGGGTTTTGTTTGGTGAAATCTTTATTGAATTTGAAGGGCAAACCTTGTGAGGGCTTTGAGCCCCCGGGCTCAGCTTGCAGAAAATACTGATTCTAATCCTCGGAGATTTCTAGCAGGACTTGTAGGGAAAGGGCTGCTTCATTCCCTTTTGTGAGATTTGAAGGAAGGCATGAATGAAATTCCTGTATTTAGCTGTATTCTGTACGTGTCAGGATTATGCATTGTCGCTCACAATTAAATACTGACTTGAAATTTGTTGTCTTTTTTTTGTTTCCTTATTTTGCTCTGCTTAGTGCTCTGTATTTTCGTGTCTCCCTCAGCAGTTGTTAAAGAAAACAACAAACCAAAACACACAAAACCAACAACTCTTTGAAACCATAACAAAGTGTGTTACAAATATGTTTTTCCCTTGCTTACCAGGGAAACCCCAACCCATATAATTGCCTTGAGACACAATCAAGTTTTCAAAAGTCCTGGTCAAATATCTTTTGTCTTTACAGTTGGCAGCATAAAGGTTTGAAGTGTTTGAACTGAAGCTGGCTTAGCATGACTATACAGTTGTATTGGCTTTACACATCTGAAATGAATGCTTCAAGGAACTGTCTAGTGCTCATATGAATCCACTCTCACTGTGTCCTGATATTTGATGTGCTTATATTTCTGTCTGGTTTGTTCCAGGAATTTGCAGCGCTTACAAAAGAGCTGAATGTATGCAGGGAGCAGCTGCTTGAAAGGGAAGAAGAAATTGCTGAACTGAAAGCTGAAAGAAATAATACGAGGGTCAGTTCCTTGTCTTCTCCAAGCTCACCATTGTTAAAGCATCCAGCTACAGGGAGGAAAACACTGAATGTTGAATTTGAAAAGCTAAAAGTATTTTTTGCCTGATATTTGTACACGAATCCCCATGGAAGTGCAAATGTGTGTGTTGATCGAGAAGGTTTGGCAGCTTGTGCCCAGCTCCAAATGCTGCTGTACAGAATCAGGAAAAGCTTGTAAGACTGCACTGCTATCTGCCATCCACATTTTTTGTTGTTAAAGTTTTGTAATCCTGCAGCTCTGGGATCAGAGGAGCAGGGGGGGCAGGTTGTGGTGATCTCTTTGAGCAGCTCACACTGCTAATACAGCTCAAATGTTAAAAACGAGTCCTTACACTCGATACAATATCCTTTGTCTCTGAAATCTGAAGTTTAGAACTCTAAACTTGATGTTCTAGGAGGCAAAGTTTTCTGCAGCTGTACAGAACAGGAATAAACATTGTTCCTTTCTTTTTTTTCCTTTTGCTTTAGCTGTTACTGGAACATTTGGAGTGTCTTGTCTCCAGGCATGAGCGATCCCTCAGGATGACTGTTGTGAAGAGGCAAGCTCAGTCTCCAGCAGGAGTTTCTAGTGAAGTAGAAGTTCTCAAAGCACTAAAGTCTTTATTTGAGCACCATAAAGCCCTTGATGAGAAGGTAATGAATTGTTGTACCTAGCATCTTTTCATCCTGTTTCCTTTGTGTGGGCCAGGCAGTTTTTGTACTGAAGCTGTAGAAATCTCTGAACTGTAACTTCATCAGTAACTGCTCTCCTAAATTAAGATGCTGCACTTAACTAAAGCAAGGTGCTGTGGTTTATTCAAGTACTTCACTAGCTGTGTTAAAGTAAACTCAGCATGGTTCAGGAGCACTGTATTTGCTGTAGGAATGCACACAGCTGCTTACCTGTACAACATCAGGATTTATCCTTTTGATTATCTAATAAAGAAATGGACTGGAGAGAAGAAGAGGAGGGGAATCTGCTTACACTGGGATAGAAAGCTGAATTAAAGGAACTCCTCCCCTCAGTTGTGCCTGATATTAGCAGCAGGATATGCAACTGCTAAAGTTCATTGTGAATTTTGTTGCCAACTTCCAGTTTACCTAACTTTGTGACCCTTGTATATAAAATCTGGCAAATGATTTTAAGTGGAATTTTGCCTGTTCTTCTGTGTTGTGAATGAGCAAAAGCAAACACAGTCTGTGCCTTGCAAAAGGACAAGCAAATTCTGGGTATGTTTAGCTCTTTAATGCTTAAATATACAGGTCATGTTGCTTATGACAAAAAAGAAAAAGCTAGATTATAAGATACACGTTATTTGGCTATTTTTTTGGTAGCATGTGTTGTAATTAGTACTGACTCCAGATGAAGAAGGTTTCTATGTGTAATGGAAATAGTGTTGTTTATTATCTGTAAAGGTATGGCAGCAAGAGAAATTGATTTCTTTTTGATTTGAATGATTTCAAATAATTTGAAATTACCCTTTCAGGTAAGGGAGAGGTTACGAGTAGCACTTGAAAGATGTAGCTTATTGGAAGAAGAACTAGGTACTACACATAAAGAGGTAGGTTTCTGTCTTAAAAGAAGGCTTCATGTGTCCACTGTGGGTGTTTCAGTCAATATTTGTACAGAGTAATTTATTAAGTTTCACTTTCACTTCTTGCTTTTGATGTCTTGCCAAATGGAATAATTGTTAATTTTTAACTTAGCTGCTTTGAAAGAGCAGGAGATGAAAAAACCAAACCTCAACCTCCTGACACCCTCTCCGCCCCCAAAAAAACCCAACCAAAAAAACCCTGCCCAAACCAACAGAAAGAGTTCCTGTGCCTTTAAAATAAGGGTTTGCAGTGGCATAAGGTATTTGAGTGCCTGTGCCAGATTTTATTAATACATACCTGGCAGTAGAATCAGTAATTGTTGTTTTGCCCCTTTGCTTTTGCAGCTGTTCCTTATATTATTAGTGAGAAAGGAATTGACTTGAAACATGTGTCTGTAAACTTTTCTTTTAGTTAATGATTCTGAAAGAGCAAAATAATCAGAAGAAAACACTTCCAGATGGGATGCTGGATATAAATCATGAACAAGAAAATACACCGACTACAAATGGGAAGGTACAGCTATTTACTTTGCTTAGCTGACATCTGGTTTTTAATCGTTACCTATAACATTTTAATTTTAAACCATAATAAAATATTTTTGAGTGATCATCTAATTAAAAAGTCTCAGTTATCAAAATTTCAGTTTTTGCAGTCTATCCAATAATAAAATTATCTTTGGGGAGGGATGTCTACAGGTGAGTAATAATTTGGTTTTCAATCTTATTTGCATCATGCTAATACACTTCTTTTTCCCCTGTTTAATAGAGATCCTCTGATGGTTCATTATGCCACGATGAAAACCTTGCTAAAGTGATTGAACTCCAAGACATCATAGATAAGCAAAACAAGGAGCAGACACAAATGAAAGAACGCCTCACTGCTTTGTCCAGCAGAGTAACAGAGCTGGAAGAAGATCTTGACACAGCAAGGAAAGACTTAATAAAATCGGAAGAAATGAACACAAAGTTACAGAGGGATGTACGAGAGGTGAGGAAGGAACGGTCAGAATTTGGGTAGTCACAAATGCCATTGCTGTATAAAATTTTAATCTCATTGGTGCTCAGTTGAACCTTTATGCTGTTTGCATGTCTTTGGTTTGATAGATAGAAGAAAATGGTTTTTTAGGATGTGATGGTTGTCTGGTTTTTGTTTAAAAGACCAGTCACTTAAAAAAATTTGTCTCAGGATAAATCTATGACTAACTAGATATTTCATTAATAGACTGGAGATTTAGCATTGCCAACTTCAGCATGTTCTGGAAGAGATGCTTGATCTTGTCATACATGCTCAGCTTATCCTTGATGCTTCCATTTTTAAAAGATGCACTTGGTTGAGGAGTCCCTTGAATTTCAGTGGTGTGGTTGACAGTTCCTGTCACTGCTGAATCCCTAACCTCCAAGGTCCCACGTATCCTTATTAGATAGAAAGGGAGCTTAGTTAAATCCAAGAACACTCTCTGACCATCCCCAGAAAGTTGGGATTTGCTGTGTGTGTACCATTGGAAAGGCAAGTAGCAGATCTGTGGTGTAAGATAATAAAGACCAGTGCTTTTTAATCATTCACTGGTTTTAAAAAGTCATTTCTTTCTACTTCATATTCTGAGAAAAATAACAGAAATACCTGATTTTTTAAAAATGTGATCACTAAATAATTATTTCTCAAATTCTGATTTCTGTCCTGTGTCTTGCCCAGACCCTGGCCCAGAAGGAGGACATGGAGGAGAGGATCACCACTCTGGAGAAACGCTACCTCGCTGCACAACGTGAAGCTACATCCGTGCATGACCTCAATGATAAACTTGAAAATGAAATTGCCACTAAAGACTCCATGCACCGACAGGTTGTGGTTTCAAATGAGATGAAGTACATTTTGCTCAGCATAAAGCTAATGGAGATAATTAATGTTCATGCTGTGCTGAAGCACTTTGCTTTTAGGAAGATAAATATCAGCTGTAATGTGCTGTTATTAGTGATTGTTTTTCAGGAGCTGGAGTGGTACACTGTAGAGAGTTTCACCCTGGGAATAAAGATGAGGCAGCTTTAGTGGGAAGGGGAAATGGTTTTGAGAAATTTAGTGCACTTCATCTTGGGGCAGCAGGGCTGTTATCCCTATTAATTGTGGATTTTTAAGTTGCTGTATGTGTATAAAGCATCTTTAGTTTTGTGGGTGAGAATTACTCATTCTGAGCTAAACTTTTAAGATCTGCATAGTGTGTAGTGATTTTTGCTATTGCTTTAGTGAGGGGGGAAGTTTGACAAATGCTTGCCATGAAATAGTCCAACTTTATAAACCAGAAATGGTTGTTTAGCCAACCACTTTCTAACTAATCACTTCTTTAACCCTCAACACTTGCTGGCCATAACCCTGAGCAGAGTGAAGATAAGAACAGGCAGCTGCAAGAACGACTGGAACTGGCTGAGCAAAAGCTGCAGCAGACCCTGAGAAAAGCTGAGACTTTGCCAGAGGTGGAGGCTGAGCTGGCACAGAGAGTTGCAGCACTTACAAAGGTGAGGTGGTGGCACAGTGTCCTCCCTTCTCCGTTGGTGTCCCACTGAAGGAAATCTGTTCCTAGTGTTGGTTTGGTTACATTTGGTTTCCAGTTTTCCCACAAATAATTCAGAAAATAT
>QWTY01013711.1:0-10193 GCA_008033365.1 Pseudorectes ferrugineus | reverse complement strand
GAGCCAAATTATTGAAGTAGATGCAACGGATTTAATTAATGTACTGCACATGGCTGCATTATACAATTTTTTACCAAATCCCTGAGTTATAAGTGAGGTTACAGTGCCTGACAGTAACTTTAATGATGGCTACTTTTGCTAATTGAGTTTATGAAGCAAGTAACCTAGTTGCCAAAGTGAGACGTGGCATACCTAATGGATAACAAGATGAAACAACTCCATATAACATCTTCAAAATTCTGCTTCCTGACAGTAATAATATTGGGCTATAGGTGCCTTCACTTCATCCTTACAAAAATGATCTAAACTGAAAAAAACCTTTAAAACTAGATATTCTGGTCCTTTAACCAAAAAAAAAAAAAAAAAAGGCCTGCTCATGGAGTATTTACAGGATCAGGCCCTTGATGAGAATGCAATGCTTTTTTATTTGGAGATGAGACTTCCTTCTAATACATTTTAAGATTACCTTCATTCACACATAAAGAATTTCAGAGATTAACTCACTAACTAAGCTTTAGTTTACAACACATGCCCTAATACTCAAGTGTGGGATCTCAGTTTAATGAATTTTATGACACTCCCCTTTCTTATGTAGTAGCATAAAAAGTGTTTAGTGCAATAGGCTTAGTCCTTATCTGGTTATTAAGTGCAGCTTAAGTTGCCTGACAAAAAGTATACAGTGTAAAATAACCACTGGCAAAACTTTTAAAAGTTATTTTTTGTACACAAAACAACTGACAGAATTTCAAAAATAATGCCAGGTGGCACTCTCTTCTTCTGCAGCACCTTTCTTGTGCCTTGAAGTGCTTTGCAGTCACTAATTAGCTAAGAAGGTTGTTTACTCATAACAGTACAAATAGATGTTTGCAATATCAGTCCCTCCTATCTGTCAAGTACTATACTGCAGGAGAGAAAAACATTTACTTTATTAAAAAACTAGTAAAATTTAATTCACAATATACAAAGACAAATGAATCCCAAGTTGAAAAAGAAGGATCTCAAAGGAAGAGGAAGAAAATGACTATGTAGGGGGACCTGTAATAATGAAAGTGTTACCAGGAGCTGATTTCATGTTTGATGCTCAGTAAAACAAAGGTGGTTAGCAGTGTGGTGAGAGTCAGCTTTCAATATTAGAACTAGAAGATGTCCTCACATGTAATAAAAGTAGGAGTTAACTGCCATGTGCTGCACATCTAATGTAAAGCTTTTACAGTGACTGCATATTATGGTAGCTGAGACTTTTAAGCTCTCAAGCAACCTGGAAGTGATACAGCAACCTTATTTAAGAGCCATGAAAAAGATGCAGGGATTGCTTTGCTTGTCCTTGAAATGCAGTCAGCTCTAGGGAGAAGTGACGTATCTGTTTAAACACAGAGTGTGATGTTCCACTGCCCCAGATTCCCAGTCCAAGCCCTTACGGGCCAATTCCATAGCACATGTGTTTCTTCTCACTTGTCATCAGCTTTCGTGAATGCAGGGAGAGGAAAACTCACAACAGGGAAGTTCTCTGCCCAGGGCCTGGCCTGTGTAATTTTAATTGTGGCTGGCACTGTTGCACTGACTTCATCGTTTGTGGCCTCTGCTTCTGAACTACATTTTAGGAGCTCTGTGACTGACTGAAAACCTCAGTGGGATTTGCAGAAATATTCTGGCTGAATGTTAATCCTGTCCTACTCTAGCAGGAGTTATCCCAGAGTTTCGAAAGAAACAGAATTAGCCCTATAACAGATGCTTTCATTTGTTCATAAATTGTGAGAATTTAGATTTTACATTATATCAAATTAAAGGTGTGTCAACAAAAGTGTTTGTCAATAATGATCCACACTCATAATGCCATCATAATTCTGAAATGTTTTTCTTTGTACCATTTGGAAAACCAGTGCAAGCTGTAACAAGACTGAAGAGAAAAATCATGATCTGATGTCCTGTTTTGAAACAATTTTTATTGTTTTGATTATCATATAATTAAAGACAACATAGGAAAGCTGAGCAACAGAAAAAAGTCACATGAGTAACCTGACCTCTTAGATCCTGGCCCAGTGCAGCCTTAATGTTGTCTTACTTACCAAATCACAGAAATTGGTCCAGAGGGAGCCGTATTGTCCCTCCCTTAATGTAGTCCAAGGTAGGATTCTAAAAGGTCATCTCACTGAAAGCAGGATACTCCATAGCTTTGTCATTTCTAACAGATGTTTATCTAACTTATTTTTTAGAGAATTCATCTAGACTCCTCAGGCAAGCTCTGGATAGAGGTTCTCACCCTTAAAAAAATCGCCATACATAACATCCAGCAGGCAGTGGAGGTTAATGAAGACCATTTAATATTTTCAATTGTCTGTTATTTATTTTTAAGGTGTGCTTATATTTATGTATATATCTATATTTATTAAGTGTATATTAATCTAAGGATGCAGGATAGGTAATAGATGTTGATGGAACAGCTAGGAAATAAATAATCAAGAAGATGTATATTAACTCGGACTGTTTTGGTTCATAGCTGACTTGACCATTTAAGAAACAGTAGGAAAATAATCAGCTTTTCCCAAATCTTATTAGCATATAATCATGATCCAGACTATATTAGCCCATAAACTGCACTGAGCAAAATAACTCTTCTTGAAGGTTCAGCTATAGTGTTATTTTATGAAATTGTTTATGTGCATATTTTAAATATTATATTTATTTATCATCATCCATTACTTAGAAAGTTAGGCTGAAGGAATGGATGTTTATGATACTTAAGGAATGTCACCTCAAGTAATGGGATAAAAATAAGCAGTGGGTGAAGGTTGGGAAAAAACCTTTTAATGGCATCTGAATAGTCTGCCAGGTAGTGTTAAAGCACTGGAACATGTACGTATGGGAAAACCCTGCACTGGCTGAGAGATGGGTTGGGTGATTTAATAGACCTTTCTTTGAGATGTAATTTCTGTAACTGGTTGATACATACACTAGTGTTCAGATACTTGGACTCATTTCTTGTTTGTCTGGCAAATTGTTTCTTGGGAAAGGTTATAAATTACAATAAATAGACTTTGCAGAAGATGAGCTACATGATATTCTTGGAAAGAGTTTTTCAGCTGATATCCAGACGTTAATGCCAAAGCAGAAAAACCCAATAGAGTCCTAATCCCATGGCTTTGCTTGAGTACAGTGCTAGGACTGTGCACTGCCATAAATAATATTTACATTGAATAGGGTCTTTTGTATTCTAACAGCAATTTAGGATAAAAATGATAAAACAGAGAAACAAATGTTATATACTTAGAAGAATTTTTTGCCTTCTGATTTTGCAACAAAGAATTCACTGCTAGGGATGGAGGGAAGGACGGGGAAAGAAGGGAAAGCAAGCATTTATAAAAATGTTGATGTAGTTATAATTAGATCCATTTTAGAACCAAAAGTTTTATGCAGAAACTGACAGAAGGATACACAATAATTATAGTTTGCTGACAAGCTGAATAGAGTTTCCTTTTTTTATCTTATGGTTTTAGGAAACCAAACTGTAAATAAATATGCAGTTTGACAGATTGTAATTGCAATCAGCAAGGCGTCTTTTCATTTAATCAGATAGTGTTATTAAAATGGGGTTACAATTAAACATTTTATAGTGTGACGTAGAACTCTATTAAAATTCTCCAGCAAACAGTAATTTGCATTTGATGCTTCTGCAACCAATTTCCATTTGCAGAAACGTTATTGGTTGTGACCTTCCAGTGGTTAGGTATCAGTTTGCTGTTCTCTTCCTACTTTGATACATGATATTAAGTACTCTCTTTCTTTACCTCACTGTGAAGCTTAAAACATTAATTTTGCATTATTTTATTGTATTATTTTTTACCCTTGTTAAAACTGCGTGACACTGGCCAAAGCAGGTTTGCACCATTGGAAATGTGGAATTACCTAAGCACAAATTTTCTTAACTTTATGAATTGTAATTCTTTATCAGCTGTAAACATGTGGAAATCCGCTATTTATTTGCACAGTTTTGATAAACTAAGTAGAAAAATATAAAGTCAGAAGTGGTTCAGTATTCTGCCTTTTAGGACATTTTCAGGCTGTAACTTCTCTCTGAGATCACCACCCTCTAAGAAGTAAAAAAAGAGCAAGGAGAATCATTAGGACACACAATTTTTGGGCCATTCTTCAGGTGCATGTAACCCCACTAATGAAATTCCATATAGAAAATGTTTGGAGCAAAGGGAATGAGTGATTTGCATTAGCAAAGAATGAAAGTCTTTGAAAACGAGACAGCAAATCTACCGTTCCTTTTACTGTGGGAGATGTTTTTGGAGGAAACATCAGTGGTTTGAGAAAAGTCAGCGTTTTCCTTACTGGAAAATAATCAGGCAGTGGTTATAAAACATACATTCTTGGTTCTTGTCACTAGTAGTTGACAAAGATAAAAATAAGGAGGGAAAGAGAAGAAAAAAAGAGTAAGAAAAGTCAAGTATGCTTTCTTTTGGTGAAAAGTGAAGTTGTATGAATACTTGAGCAGAAGAAAAAATGGAAAGAAATAATTTGTTCTGACATACTATGTATTTATTTTAACTTTGCACTATCCTTGACTTGGAACTCTGTATTCTATCCTACTTTTACTGTTACAACTGTGTGTTGGTTTCCCTTTGTGCTGTTCAACAGGTACAATCACTGCAGAGTAGGCTGATGCACAGTCTCTGACTCCGTACTGCATGCCCAATAGTTTCCCTCTCTTCATTTGTGTGCATATGTGCTTTTTCCTACAGATAATTTTCTTGAGGCATAGCTTTCAAAAGGTTTGTGAGAGATAGAGGTCTTCCACCTTCATGCCATGTGGTTAAAGAATTGTATTGCCAAAACACTCAGAAATTCAGTGGTCACGTAAAAATACAGGAGATTAACAAAGGAAATTTTAAATTGCACCTCAACCACATCTGATAGGATAAGCAAAAGGTTTGACTTTGCTCTTCCTTTCCAACATCAAAACAAACAGGGCTATAAGAGTTCCCTGACTGGGCCTCCCTGCACAACACAGGATTACTGCCTGTGCATCTTCAACATGAATTTGAGGTCACCAGCCTCTGGTAGAATGTAAATGATTGAGGAAGAGAACTTAAAATATTGCTTGTCACTCGAGCATTTCCAATGACAAGCCCACACATGTAAATAGGGAAGTGACATAAAACATGCATAGAAAAAAAAAAATGTAACCAGATTCTCTCCAAGGCTAATTGTATTTTTTTCTAAAATAAAGGACACATATATCTGAGTCTAATGTTCAAAACAAGGAAAAGCTAATCCGTATCTGGCCTGCTCTTTTTTAAGAGCACATCACATGGTGTATACAGGTGTGAAGGAGAAGACAATCAGGATAAGAAATGCAGGTTGAACCCAAAGAGACAGATCCATCTTAGGGTTTTGTAGTGCTGTACATCATGGCACTATCTGAGCACTCTGTCTTACCTTATAATGTCTTCACTATTTATTTGAAAAATACAGGTCTAATTGTGAAATTTTACTCATACAAGGGCCCCCTTGGCTGGTATAAGGAAGTATTTCTCAAGAGGAGGAAAGGCCCGAAACAACAAGGTGGCAAATGTACATAATATTGGACATTTGCATTTAGCTGAAACCTGAGGTTTGCTTTAATAATACAGAGAGAGATGCCTGGTCTAGCACACGTGCCTGTCTTTGAATGTCATGTGTTTTAAAAATATGGAAGTTGCACAGGATATATGGTTTCTTCATTGTGGTTTTTTGCATTTTCAGTTGTGTACTATATATACACATACCACTCTGCCTTACAATCAAGCCTGTTTGATTACTTCCAATTTTTGCCATAGGATTTTGTCACTCTTGCTGAAAATTTTAAGACATTTTCCTCCAGACTCATTCTTTTTTTTCCCCCTCAGATTTATTTACTACCTTTAGAAGTAGAAAAGTCCAATTTCAATCATGTTAGAAATAGCTCATTTTAGACAAGTACGTGCTGCTCTGCTTACAAAACATATATGAGTGGAATATGCAATTACCACAACTCAGTTTCCTGCCACAGAAACATTTCAGCATTATAGCATTACAGAAATAGAATGACATGCATAATGAAAGATTTCAAGATTCACCCAAGGCATTTATTCTCTTCACCTTAATGTTCTCAGCAGTAGCAGAGTATCCATTAAAAGGTACGATGAATTATGGTTGCTTAGCAACCACGGGGAGCTTGTAACAGCACCAAAGAATGAAATGGCTGGTTGATAAAATGAATTTTCTCTGAGCATTAGCCTGTTGAAACTGCCTTTTCTTGTGGAACATAAAGTGCATTTATTTGTCTCATGCATTTTTTATTAGAAAATTATTTGAGTTCCAGAGACTTGAATCGTTTTGCTACAGGAGATATTTGATTTTAATGTGTTGTACTAAAATAAGTAATAAAAGACATTTTCTTCAAAGTAAAGACACCAAGGCAACCTAGGTAGCTCCTTTTGAAGTTGGGAATAAAATCTTATATAAGGTATGTCATTACTCATTTCTAATTAAGAGTGACATTAGCTAGGACTTAAACTTCAATTTTACCTTTGAAGGAAAGTTTGAGACAGTTAGCCAATATGCAGTGACAAAAAGGAGAGGTTTGGAATTGATCTCATGGATTCATCATGAGTGAAGTAAGTTTTCCTTCTCTCTTCCCAGATGCTATGGTAGTCATGTCTTGGAGAAGGTCAGAAGTGGTTGCACATTCATATCTAGCGTTCACTACTTATTTCTGTCCTAAAAATGTGTTCATCATAGGCTTCCATCCAACAGTAAGGAGATGCTTCAGTTTCCACTGAGACTCTCCAGGCATTCAACAGCAGTCAGAGTTGGATGAGCATTTTTGGCAGAAAAGGGTTTTGTTGGAAAACGCCAGAACAGTGAAACCAGAGTTGAGGCAAGGGGAAAGTATCAGTTGCATTGAATCTTTTATTGCCAATATTTTCTGAGAATTGGGTCTGCATGGTCAGGACATGAGACAAGGGAGATCAAAAGAGAGTGAGACCTGCCCATTCTAAAATATCCAGAACATCCGTCTGGATATATGAGACCAAATCTTGGGCTTCTACACAGCATTATTTAGATGAAGAACTTAACCTTTTGCTTTTGTACTCCATAAGAATGCCCAAATGATTAGTTATTATCAGTTAATAGTTTAGTCTTTCTTGTGAGACTCAAGACAATGTCATAATTGCTCTTACACAATTTAGTAAAGGTCTTTCAAAGGCTTCAGACCTTATTTTACTGTTGAAAATAGTTCTACTGACTCTAGTGTGAACGTCTGAGTGAGAAGTGACCATAACCCTGCTCCTGCATGGCAAATCAGTAGATTGTGGCCTGTTGAGAGTGTCCTGGGCTCTGTGTGAGTCCTTGGTGCAAGCTGGAGTCACTGTTGACTTTTCTGGCAACCCTAACGAGGTTGTGTGGGTGCAGATTGCACAGTGAGTCCGGGTGGCAGCTGAGGGGAATATCTGGGAAGCCGGGGCTGTGGAGAAGGCCTTCTTGTCTTAGAAGTGTATCTCAAATTCTGGACTGAAGCTAAGTAAGAAAGTAAAATCTAAAAATCAGGATGAGATGACTCATTTATGTCTTACCTACCTGTCAGAATCAGTGTGAGACAGCTTTGAAAAAATTGAAGAGTCTTGCAGCGAGATGCCTTGTCATGGAAATTTTTGACCTGTATTTCTGTCTCCATATGGATTCTGGTGATGCTGCTGAGAGTACTGCTATCAACTGCTCTTGGGAAAGGATGGAACTATTGCAGTTAACATGATAGCAAACGTTGGCAGCCTAACAAAAAACAGATTTTAGTTATGTTGACAACATGGCAACATTTTTTACAAAGCGTTTTTTACTGTAAATGAAATGCCTTGGGAGATACATAACCACAGGCAGTGATAACCTTTTTTGGACTAAAATATAATTCCGCTCAAGTGAAAATGAAAGGAAACTGATATTAAGCAGTAAGATCTTGCCTCTTTAAAGTACGTGCTAATAACCAAACATTAAAAGTGAAGCTCCGGTCATCTACAAAGGTGCAAATTAAAATTCCAGAGAGAGAGCTTGACTGATTTGTTTAACAAAGAGTTTAATACAGCAGAATCCCACTTGAACATAAAACTATTACACTCACAATAATCCTGTCTAGCTGTTGGGAGATCCAAATTAAAACTCTCACTGATATTTGCTTAAATCTCATAAATTGCACAGAATTAGAGCATATTGAAGTTGTGTATTTACTGTGTTCTTACTGTCTAATAGGTTTTTAACAATTTAAAATGATGACTGAAAATAAGTATTTTCCCCTCAGATGATTCAAGTAGTGTATATTTTATTCCTGTGTTCTAATTTAATACCCACTTGTTTATTAACTTACTAGTGTCAACATAAGGCTGTATTGAATGCAGACTAAATGTTCCATTTAAACAGATAATTTATTTTCTTATTAGTATTAAGGTGTTATGAGGAGATTATTCAGTTGAAGTTGGTGGATTAATACTACTTCTCAAGGAGATATTTTCATGCTCATTTACTATGTTCCATTGTTTCCATTCATATGTATAGAAGAACAGATGTTTGTTTCTTTTCCACTTGTGATTCCAATGATTTAGTAGCAATATTGCTTACTGTGTTCTGTTCCACTCCTCAGTACCCTCTGGAGGATTTAATTTATGGATTTTTTTTTTTTTTTTGTATGAAAGTCTCAAAATTGTATGAACACATTAAATTCATAGCAGTTTAGGAAAGGAATTGCAGTCCTACTGAACATATCAAATGACTGGCAAGCATTACAAAATTAGAATTTGTGACCTCTTTTCTCCAGCCCAGCTGCAGTGACATATTCAAGTCTTTTAGGTCATGTGGGCAAGTAGAGGTTTCAAATTTGTTCTTGTCAGGAAGATTCCCCACATTTTAGTTAGGACACATTGCAGATATTGACTTAGAAAAAAAGAGAATAAATCGGGAGTGATAAAGGTAAAATGTGATAAATTAATAACCTCAGATAGCCACTGCTTTTGCCAGGTTTTGATAGTATGATAAAAATAATCTTGGCATTCACAGTGCAGTCTTTCTTTTGCGAGACTGATCTAATAAAACAAGAATGTGCACACACCCACCTAAGAAGTAATCATTATTCATGCTTTGTGGAAAAAGGTAGAGTTCCAGGTCTGCAGTTCTTGCTCACAGCTACATTATATAAGGAATTATATTAGTGTAATTTATGAAAATGTACAGTTGTGCCAGCTGCAGAACATAGAGTCAATCCTGTCTGATGTTGCACATCAGCAAGAATTATTGAACAAGGAACTAACCACTGTTGCAGTAAAGCAGTGAGCAAAGTTAAAGGAGTAGAGAAGGCTTATTTTATGAAATGCCCAGACATGAACAGCACCAAAAAAGGACTCAGAATATATATTTGTGTGAGAATAAAGCTGTAACCACAAAACTGTTGCCATGCTTTGGTTGTGGCCCTCTTCCAAAAGAACTTGTTATATCAGAGCAAAATGCCTAATGCATTTTTTGCATGAATATAATAAAATCAGGGTGTGATTTGACCAAATGCACTGACATAACCACTGCATACATTTATGTGAATCTGTCAAATGTGAAGCATGTTGCATAAGAGCACTCTATTTCTTACAGCTCCCTGAATAAATAATGTTCATAAGCCTCCTCAGAAACAAAGTCAATAATGAGCTGTCTGGTTACATGTACTTTTGTATGACTTCTGGTTAACTCAAAAGCCCCAAATATGAGATACAGAGCTCTGGAATATGGTGTGGGTTTGAGATGCTCTCTGGGGAACCTTTATCTGCATATAGGGTCTTTTTTAATATGTGACAGTTTTATATCAAGGATAATGATCTTTATATAATAAGTAATCTAAATACAGTCAAACACATCATGAGTGAACATGGTTTATTTAGTAGAACAGTTTCATAGATCAAATTTTAGATATCTTTTTAGTGGTTACATTAAAAAGGATATTTTTGCTGTTTTCTGGCATGTAATGTATCTGTCGCTTAAAGTGGAAGGCATGTCACTCTGGTTTTTCTGTTGACACATGCTGCAGTCTGTTGGGAGTGTCATAGCCAAGAAAACCACCTTGTGATATTCTTTTCACTTTGCACAGACATGCCAAGAAATGCTGCCTTCCTGCATTACTAACCAGAAAACATTGGCAA
>QWTY01013709.1:5383-16078 GCA_008033365.1 Pseudorectes ferrugineus | reverse complement strand
TGCTGACTGTTTCTGAAAGTCATATTCTGATCAATAAATTGTATTTTATTTATTTGTATTATTGTATAATTTGTATAATCGTATTGTTTTATGTATTGTATTCTTATTGGTCACTGTTAGTGTAACAACTGGCATTCAATTTGGTTTTGTACGTCTCATAAAACTGTCAATTAGGTGACCTACCTGGTAACTGGAATTTCTATTTTTGTGTAAATTTATCTATTAAATATAGATTTTACATGTGTATAAAAAAACTCCATAAACATAATATTAAACATGTAAAATTAAAAATTTACCTTAATGTCTCTATATACATATACAGTGTATATTTACACACAGTATGTAACAAGAAGCTTCCTGCCTCCACTACAGCTACTTCTACAGGGATTTCATAATGCAAAACTTCATACACTTACATAGAGTTTTGCAACACAAACTGTACTCATTCTTTAGTGTATTCCAAGTGACCAATAAGAATATCAATTATCAGGCTGGAATAAGGCACAAAGCTGGAAGTTGAAGCATTCAGGAAGAAGAACCTCGGGAGTCTTCCACTCGAGGATCGAAGCACTGAGTGCATGGCAAGCTGGCCTGGGCAGTTTGCCCACTGTAAATGTCTGGAAGGTAACCAAGTGGCCTCTGTGCCTGCTTTCCGTCATAAATGCTAATTGATTCAACACATTCCAGTAGAAAATTTGCCCTTTGACTTTTCTATACATAGGAATCAAAGAGGAGGATTTGGTAGATACTCTATTACTCAGTCTGTGCAGTTTCACCACAGCACTGAATATCCTCAGCCTTGTTTCGTTTTATTTTTTTGTTTTTGGTGTGTGTGTGTTCTTAGATTCTGTCCACACACCTAATTCAGACAAATACTGGGGCTGGTAAAGCTGGTGTAGCAATTGAAAAGAGGTTATTAGAAAAAATGATAAGGAGGGCAAAAGAAACTTTTTCCTCTGGATTTCATGCCAGCTTTAGTCTTATAATTTCCCCCAAAATTACCCCTGAGACCAAAAAACCCTCATGATTAATATCATTGTAAATTTATGGTTATATGGAGTTTCTTTGCCTCCATGACATGCTGAATCAAAACTTAAACATCCCTTTAGAGAACTTCACAAATAATTAATAAATTAATTATGCTTTCTGTGTTATCATTCAAATAGCCATAACACTTCAAATATAAAAAGTTAATAAATATAAACGAGGTGTACACTGCTGCTGTGGGAACAGAAATAGCATAAACCTGTAAAACAAGTACCCTCACACCTCTCAGTGCCATTCTACCACTCTGCCTAACCCAGCTACAGACAAAACGAGACTGTAGAATTAATTCTCACTATGAGATTTATCTTTGGAACTCAGAGCACATTTAATCCATGGTGAAGTTGGAGGACTGTTTTTAGCTTCAGTGGGATTCCCAGACACCTGTAACTGATTTAGGGACACGGGTCCCTTTGGCTTTCAAATGCAAGTCATGCTCTAAGTCACCCAGACGTTTTTGTACTGACCTTCAATCACACTTAGATCAAACCCAAAAAAATGATGAAAAGCATAAAAAACCTACACCAAACAAAACTGCACAAGTAACTGAAACCAGCTGGAAACTTCTACCTGTCCTTCTGTTTAGTTACACGTTCTCATTTCCACTTGCAAACATGAAGAGCAAATTGACAGAGCTGCAGGCTGAGGATTGCTGACATACACAAGAGCCCGTTCCTGGGAAACCACTGGCTTCCAGGAGATCTCAAACTCCCTAAGGACTCCTGGGCATTGGCCTTGAATGGGATGAGAAAAAGGACCTTGTGGAATATCTCATGCTTAGGTTACATAAATTCTAATTTTTTGAACTACATTTATTCTTTTTGAATATAATATCATCCTCTCATAACTCATTACTGGTTCTTTTTAAATATGACAGCAATTCAACAGTAAACCAAAACCACACAAAATTGATGAAAACTTTGCTTGCAGGGCAGAAAGCAATTTATTTGTCAAAAATTAATTATTATTATTTTAAAAATAATTATTAAAAATAATATTAAAATATTATTAAAAGAGAACCTGGTATCAGCTCCATTTCAGTAAGCCTCTAGTTTAAAATATTTTGAGAAGGAAATGAAAAAGAAGGAGGAAAAAGTAAAATTTGAAAAGAAACCTTCTTGAATTTTTTTATGTGAAAACTATATGTAGGGATCATAATGAATTTGCAATCAAATGTTTAAGATGTATGATAAAATATTGTTAAAAATAACATTAGAAATAGGAAAGACAACTGAAACTTCATTCCTTAGCAAAAGAGCTGGTTTCTTCAATCCATTTTCATTCACCTGCCTGATTGTTGCTCACAAAAACATCAGGATTTTTTTCCCCAACTTTAAAAAAAGGCAGGAGGAATCTCTGACAGTTATTGCTTCCCAGTATGTCTCAGTGGGTAAAAAGGTGGGACAATATTTTCCAGTCTTTGCTCAGGTAGGTCTGTAAACTCATTTTTGAATGAAAAGCAGGAAATTTCCTGAAATAAATTTGGCAAAATTTAACCTTCATTTAAAAAGACTGACGAATGGTAGTAAAATCAGGAATTGACAGTAAATTATTTCAACCCAAGAAGCTCTACCAGCATGGTCCATGCAGTGGTAGGGAGTGTAAATTAGTGTGAAACCAAGAGATTCTCTCTTTTAACCTTTATATCCCTTTGCTGAGTTTTCTCTTTACTCTCCAGGAAGAAATTACTGCATTTAGATTTTCTCTCTATTGTTTTCCTCTTGGTCAGTATTGGTGCAATGATCCAATATTTTGCAGACATTATGAGGGGTGTGACATAGTTTAGTTTTGTGTAAACACATCACTATAAACAAAGCATCTGTGGTAGCAGAGCCAGAGAGAACCTGCCATTGCTGTGCACCAGAGGTGCCACCCCATCTTTTGGAGAAAACCTTTTAAGATGCTGCAGTCAAAGAAACCTCGAGTCCACAAACCAAGCAAATGAGAATTTGGCAAGTATCAAGTCATCATGTGCTTTATAAAAGACATGGACAAAGTAATGAGCTAATCAGTAAATTACACTTTGCTTGATCCAGTTATAGAGAGGAAAGGAAACTTCAGGAATTCTTAAAAAGAGTGAGACGATGAATGGGATAGAAGCCCAAATTTCAAATGTTTAATATTTAATATCTGGAGAATGAGAGGCTCCAAAGACAGAACACTGTGCTTCCAGACGTCTCTGTTAAGACAGGAGGGGAAGCCTGCCACTCCCCAAAACCATATTTCATTGTAATTCTTTTCAGTCTGTCATAATTATGTGACAGACTGTAAGGCAAGTTCAGGGTCAGTGATCAGAAACACTCATGAGTTATGGTCCCTCTTGTGCCCTTGCTGGCCTTAATTTAACATGGCCTCACAGTCACATTCCCCAAACACTTAACTTTTAACCAACCACCTCAAAAGATAGAGCAATTAGTGATTAAAAAAAGAAAAGAAGAAGAGAGAATGGATGCATTCCAGAAACATCTGGAGGAGAGACTTCTACTCAAGAAGATTTGCAGACATTGGGATGTCTCAAATGAAAAAGAAAGAAAAAATATGGCTTTGATTTGTATGAAAATAAACTTTTTAACAAAACCAATTCTATTATTTAAGCAAAGTCTTTCATATCAATGAATCATAACACTGTGTTTATAAAGTTCTATGTTTGAAGAGGATTTATGATTTTGATATGTATTTCAGTAAATTGTGAAAAAAATTACTGAATACAGTCATATCTAATAAAAGATTTTGGCATTACATGTTTCAGTATTGCCCAGGTGTGTATTTTCAGCTGCTCCATCAAGCGACATCAACCAATATTAAAAAGAAATGCTAACCAATTCTACACAATTTCTTTTCTGGACAATAAACAGACTCATATAAATATGATACAATTCCCCTGAGTATATGCACGGTGCAAAAATCTCCACAATTTAGACTCAACTCTTTGCTTATAAAAAAACTAGTTTTTGTATTGCTATGGAAATTCAGAAAGAAAGGCTTAAATTACTTTTTTTTTTCCTTTTATTTATTTGGGTCAGCAATCATTTAGAAAGAGAGAAATTCTAAAGGCATTGTTTCTACCTTCTTTTTTCCCTGGTTTAATCCTAATAGATTTTTCAACTAACAAATACCTGGACTGAACAAGAATAAACCAATTTCATTCGGAACCTTCATTTTCAACTGCTTCAAGTAACTGAATTTTCCAACAAATTTTTATTTAAATAATTGGAATATTCTCTACATTTTTTCATATAAAGCTTGGCTCTAGAGATGTTGGAAAAAATATATGCACCTTTTATTTTGTGTATGCTGAATCTCAATAACAATTTTTTCAGAACACTAGAAATGTAAGGTTTTATTGTAGCTGTCTTTTGGGGTTGCAAATTGTTAACATCTGCCTTTTAGTATCATTTTTTACAATAGTCTGCTCTCTCGATATCCTGTTAATGACTGTAATTTTCTAGTCAGCTGCTATCTGTCAAGGTAGTTTAAAGGTCACTTTTTGCTATGTATTAGAGAACCTCACGTAGAAAGCGGGCCTGCGTTCTTTACAGCAAGCAGAGCTTAGGCTCGGATTTGCTTTGTGTTTGAAACCAGGAGCTCAGCAGCCCCAGGTCACACTGATCTTTCAGTTCCTCTCTTCTTTGTTGCTTGATCTTTGGTCATATATCTTTTCTAGTGACAGTTTGCTACCTCTTTTTTGTTAGCCTTGCTGTATTGATAAGACATTCCCTACCCATCTCTGACTGGCAGCACTGTGTTAAACCAGAGACAGACATTTCCCACACATCTCTCCCTGCACAAACTTGTTTTCTGGAGTTTTTAATTCCATTACAAATGTCATTGGACACATGCAATCTTTTCAGTGGTATTTACCAATGTTATGCCATAAAATAAATTGAGGAGTTTGTGTATTTATAGCTTTTTAATATATCTTGAATTTGACTTTTCAGTGATGACTAAAAGAATGATTGCACATTTGCCTTGGAAACAGCATTCCCCCATCCCAGATATTCTCTAGTATGGCTCAAACTGAAAGAGTGCACTTCCTCCGTGGCTGAAATTACACAAAGATAATGAGAACTCATTTAACCACTTGGAGTGCCAAGGCTGCCTTACATGAGGGATCTGATTCACATTTGAGGCATATTTCACCCAAGGAATCAGGATGCTATCCTGTCTTTTGGAAGATGAAAACATTTAATTCAATCATGGAACAGTTGAGGATGGAAGGGACCTCTGGAGGTCATCTGATTCAAACCCCCTAGGGTCACCTAGACCAGGTTCCTCAGCACCTTGTCCTCTTGGATTTAGAGTATCTCCAAGGATATAAACTCCATAATCTCTCAAGTGCTCAATCTCCTTTCCAGTAAAAAAGTTTGTCATATGTTTAAACCAAATTTCCTGTATTTCAATTTTGTCTAGAGAGTCACAACCATTTAGAGTTATGCAATAATGCAATCTGTAGTCATTAATAAACTAGGTTATAAAATACAGAAACTTAGAGCTGAATGAACTCTATTCAACACAATTCAGTTCCTTAAGCCTTAGCAGCAGGGAACTAATCCAGGTGTCTTTGCTCTTCAGTGAATAGAATTCACCTGATCCCTTTGTGCAGGGACTAAGCTGTGAGATGATTGAATCCTACAGATGAAGGACATGACAAATAAGTGAAGGCAGTGTTGAGTTTTGTTTCTTAAAAAAACCCCAACAACTTTAAAACTACACCAGACTTCTAAAACTCTGAGTATGTAGTTGAAAGATGAAAAATCAATTGCCTTAACCTCTCTAGAGCAAGCTCAATAGGTATATCTTTGGCTGCAGGGCTGACACAGCAGGTTGAATCCCATACATTGGAGGGAAAAGGAAATAGAGAGAGGACTTGATCATATTCACAGCCTCACTGGGCATTCTCAGAAAATTAGATTGAAATTGGACCTGGTCCAAAAGAAGATGGTGCTGGAACCATCGTATTACCTTTTGGTTAAAATCCTTAAATTTGGACTATATCTCTGCTATCAAGAAGATAGGGAAAAATATTTAATCCAAGCTCCTTGTGTTTTATTGAATACCTTAGGACTTCTGCTTTTGAAAACTATTTCAGAAAGTCTCTGTAGAGGTGGGCATAGAAATATGTCACAACTCATAAAAAGAAAGATATATCTGCTATACAAACACCTCTAGTAGAATGAAAGGCAAATTAGAAATCTGCACAGGCAATTTCTAAAGGAAAATCAGCCATTGTAGAAGACACTCATCATGGTGATCTAAGAGAAGTTATGACCAGAAAGCAGAATCACCCCACAAGTGTGCTTCTGTGGGCTCATATCTTTCTGGAAGTTGACTCACATTAAGCCACTGACTAAATCTTGCAGCATAACCAACAGCAGCAGTAGGCAGAATTCTTTTCCCAGCAGTTACTGGAAATGATGAACAATAATACATTTTGCATATTGAAACTAATATATGCAGGAGTTGGTGCTCTGGGACTCAAATGAATTGCATAAAATCGCTCACTTGTTAGCTGAATGGCATTCATGCCTGACCTCCTTAATCCATATTCAGGAACTCACAGATCAGAAAGGTCATCTCTAACCCCACCACCTATTCACATGTATATTCTACATCACCCTTACAAATGGGGTTGTTGTCTTCAAATTACAGAAAACCAACAACAATGACATCATTAATTCCATGAATATGCTGCCTTGAGAATAATACAAATTTTTGCATAGTAATAAGCATTTGAATATTCCTTGCAATAGCAGCTACAGCCTGCAAAGCCCACTCAGAGCAAAGCAGCACGCTGAGTTTTGTATCACAGAATGTTCCCAATAAAAATACCAGCTTTCAAACGCGGCATTTTACTAGAGATTTAGGGGAAGAGACACCCGTTAAAGCGTATCATTTGGATATGCAATATGAACCAACTCTTAGTAAAACTGATCTTTTGGCTTTAATGTAGCCTTCGGTTTAGTGAGTCATAGAATTTGAAGAATAGCAAACAGACGTATCCTGAAGTTCACTATATTACTTGATACCACTGATTATTTTACAGGTAAACTAAAACAACTTGCAAAAAGGAGGAAATAAAAATAGAGATTTAAGTTATTTCATTAAGTGTTCTATATCGGTGCTCTAAATTAAAATTTTTTTCAGTAGCTAAAGGAAAAGCTGCACAATATTAACAAATTTGATAAAATCTGAACAGCACTAATAGATACAGTAAGTCAAAAAATGATGGTATCTTTTAAACAATCATAGTGCAAAGGCAGATTAAAAGCAGATGTTTATGGGTGAAACAACCCTTCATAAGAAGTAGCTATTAGGTTACCAAATAAAATTGAATTTACCATGGCTGTAAACTTGGCAGAAGGGGTTTTTTTTTAGCGTAGAAATGGGCTGTTATTTATTGATATTTAACCTGAGAATGATATACACTTTGTAAAGCATTAGCCCAAATTCCACAGTCTATGTACTAGAACAGTGACTAATGAAACAAATATAGTTCAGACTGGAGAGAATATTTCAGACCTAAAAAATATATTATACAATTGGAAGAAGACGTGGCCTTCAGCCTCCAGCATTTTGTCACATGAAACAGCCTCCTAAATAAATCTTCTGAGTGCCAGCCTTTCTCACAATGGTGTTTGTCACAAGATGTATCAGAGAAACTTGGATGCATAGCTTGGTGGACAGGGTTTGCTCTCCAAATAATGAATTTAAGCTTTAACTGTTATGCTATTATTTTGTCGTGTGAATTCAATGATTCCATATTAAAACTGACTTATTAAACACAGAGTAAAACAAGAATAGATTTAAACCCAAGTTTGAGAATAGAGTCTCTTCATTATTAGGAGTTCAGTGTAGCATGGCTGGTTAACATCTGTAGTAAGATAATATGTTGAAGAGCACACTATAAATACAGAATTCCTTACACTCTGCCATTAAATGCTTGAATAATATTCAGCACCTTCTATAATGATATCTAGCTATGTACATAGTACTCTGCCGATGAAGAATTATCTAAATCATCATTTCCAGACATAATTCTCACTTTACTTAGCTGTGCCTTCAAAATAATTGTTATATTACATAGTTACATGATGAGACACATACTTATCATGGACCAGACCTTCTGGTTGATAAGTAATAAGTAAGGACAGGATGAAAAGCCAGTCCCCATTTGACTTTTGCATCAAAGATAACATTAAGTAGGTTCTAGAATTGTTCCTACTCAATTCCTTCTTCCAGTGTCTATGCCCAGGTGTCTTCCAATATTGGAAGCTCTCTGTGAGAAGCTTTTTATCCTATTAGGGTCTATTATCTTTCATCAGTAGACTTTCTAAGATAAGGAAAATAAATTTATTCCTCTTTTACAACTGGAAAAGAAACTCAAACTGTGAACATAATTTGGCCAACACTACCTAAAGGATTTCTGAAAGACAGAGGAAAGATATTTGCTATAGCTGCAGGGTATTTATAGTGTTAAACTAGCATACTACAAGATTATGGAATGTGAGGATAATTTCAATAAGATTCAACCAGGTATATAAATAAAATAACATAAGCAAATATTTAAAAGTATTATGGACATGATAAAAAGAGGGGGGCAAAAAAGGGCATAAAAGAATGGTGTTTGTAGGAATTTGAACACCTGCAGGAGACTGCACCTGTTCTGTCCCCGCCCTTTTGCCTGCATTCAGTAACAGCCGGCACTGGGCACAGACTGTCCCTGTAAAAGATTTCCCTTTCAGTTCAGAAAGAGAAGAACAATCTGTAGTGTCATAATATGTTTGGCAGAGTCTCATTGTTCCAGGCTCTGCTACTTCCTACGAGAGAAATGAAGCAAGTGCAAAGGAGCATGACTATATTTTGCAGTGCTAAACAAATGATTCAGATATCAAATCACTGTCAAATGCTTCTACTTTTCTTTCAGCTCTCTGAGCAGCCTTCAGAAACCAAGAGATTTTCAAAAATATCAAACTCCAAATTTTATTTTAGAATTTACTTTACTCTTTGAGTCCTTTCATATTTTATAACTGAAAATCAAGATGAAACAAAGGTATGCATTGGTTTTCTTCTTGCTGCTTTTGTAAACAAAGTGTTAAGGAATTAACACTTAATTAACATCATCAACATTTATTGGAAATTAAAGACTTTGTCTGAAAAGTTTGGTGCATCAATAGGAATTTTACAGAAACACAAATGCCTTTGAATAAATCTTATTGGAAGTTTGAGATTACTTATTTAAAAAATTTTGAAATTTTAAACAAACATCTGATCAAGTTATGTTAACTATAATTTTTTTTTAAATGTTCAGGCAATCAGCACTGCCCAGACCATTGGAGTAAAGCAGTAAACAAGAAAACAGGATTCCTGGTTTCTACTATAATATCTATCACTCAGGCAGGTAATTGCAGTTCCCTGCACTTCTGCTGTACATTACTGATGTTGTTTATTTAAATTGAGATCATCTGGACAAGAGCCGCCTTTCATCAGATGTGTCTGTGGTATCCAGCACAAGAAGGTAACAGAGTGAGCAGAGTTAGGACACTTTCTGATATAAATAAACTTTCAATGAAAAAGTGAAAATATAAAACATAGACAAATTTCTCCAAACTGTTCATTTACCTAAGAATAATGTGCAAATAAAGATAAAACCTTATATCTTACCATCTACAGAAATACATATGTAACACTACAGTTTGAGAATTTAAAGTATACTCCAAGGGTGAAGTTCGTGGAGGCAAATAAAATATCCAGTCTTACAGCTGACTGAGTTACTTGCTGTAATTACTTCTTTTTCGAACAATTTTTCTTCCATTTATTTTTATTTCATGACTATATCACTATATAGTTTAATATTTTCCCGTGAAAAATGTATCCAGCTATTTCGCTCATTACCCAATCAGTTGTTAAATAAATTATTCATGAAGAGAATTAGTATTTTTGTCCTTTAGAAGATGGAAGATACATAATGACCCCAAATAATTAGGAGCTACAATTAGGAATATGGCTGAAATAGGCAACAGTCTGACTATACTTCGTAGGCGATAAACTGTTCAGAAAAAAAAGTTTACATTTGATTTCCTTTCTGCCACAGGCCCATTTAATATTTACAGGAAAGTAATATTTCACTCTTTGGTGACAATCTGTAATTTCAGTATATCTTTAATTCAGAAAAACAAATCAGTAATCAGCTATAATTTTTTACTTTACCAGTCAAAGTTTAAACAAATAGCTCTACTTCCCTTCTAGAGTTGATTCTCAAAAGAAATGGGACTAAGGTGAAGAAGGGCAGAGTGCTGAAAGTCAAAAAGCTATTTGTGCTCGAAAGCTTTGTACACATTTCTCTTTTCTCATTCTTTATATATCTACCTCTGGAAGAGCAAGGATGCTAAAATGGTGATTTCTCCAATTCAACACTAATTATGTGGCAAATTTTAAAAAATGCATATAATGGAGAAGGCAATGGGCTTTCTCAGAGATCACCTCCAACAGTCATGTTTGCCAGAGACAAACCCATGTTGCTGGTTCCTTCTCCCTTTTGCTAACTGCCCCAAATGGGAAATGTACTCAGCTTCTTTTGCAAAGCTTTCTGAAGCATTACAATATTAAAATAATCAAACCCTCATGGTTTGTGGAGCTGAATGGCAAATAGAA
>QWTY01013707.1:3870-20278 GCA_008033365.1 Pseudorectes ferrugineus | reverse complement strand
TTATTTTATTTTATTTTCCAAATATCTGAAATAAGACAAAAAAGAATATGAAACATCTGAGAAAAGACCAGAGGATAGAGCTGAAATGATGGTTTATTGTCTTTGGCAGCTGCTGATTAAAGGCATAAAGCACTTTTTGTTTCTTTATTTATGTGTATGTGTTGAAAGTGCAATTTAAGGATTGCAGTTGTTTGGTTAAACATAAAAGCACCAGGATGTTTGAGATGCTCCAGGTATCCTGACTGGAATTGAGATAGGACTCAAATCTCTTCCAGGTGGGTGAATTGTCATAACTGTCCTCTCCTTGCAAGTGCTCAAATCAGTTCTTACATTTCAGACGAAATAATTGTCTTCCTACGTTTTAATTCCACATTGCCATGTTCTCACTAACAACATTTCAGAACATCAAGAGTTTTGCAAATGGGCTGATAATTTATAGAGTAAATTACAAAGGTTAACTGAGAACTAACAAAATGTTTTAAAGTTACAATTGTTTAAAAATAATAGCAATTTATACATTAAAATACACTAGAACAATGACATGGAGAGTGGGGAGAAAATGTTGAAGAATCCAAAGCCTTTTTCTGTTATATTACAAGCGAGTTTCAACAGGAAACAATTTGTTTGTCATCTGCGTTCAATACCTGTCTGTCTTTACTTTTAATTCACAGTTCCTCATGGCAAATGTGGAATAATATGGGATATCACTCAGGAAAAGCTCCAAGCAATGAATGCTCTGACTGAGAAATGGAGAGGGGTGACTACTGTGATCCATCACCTTCCTCACAGAAAAAGTGTTTCTGTCTAAAAGTCCTAGAAGTGATAGAGATTAAATATTCTCATAGTTTTGGGAAAGGTATTTCGCTATATGATGTCGAGATAACCTTTTCAGCTGATGTCTGTTGAATGACATTAAAATACAATTCATTTGGCCTGCATGCAGAAATTTTTAAAAAACAGCAGCACATCCATTGAAATTAGTTTAATGGTCATATTTCATGCCCTTATTTAACCACAATATTTTCTTAAACCTTTAGCAGTTACGTGACACTGATTCTCATTCTTCTCCAGTTTGCAGGATCCATTGTGATGAAAAAAACAAACAACAACAACAACAAGGATTATTTGTAAAGGTGGTCTTTATAACACAGGTTTTCCTCAGAAAAGCTAACCTGGCACGTGAACACAGTGATAGGCACTGGGTGATCACCAGAATGCATCAAAGGGTCTGTGAACATGGGACTAAACCCTGTAAATATAATTTATATGACCCTGCATCTCCTTTTCCACAAAACTTAAGAGAAATCTTTCGTGTTTGCATTGGAGAGTCAGATCTGAGAAACACATGAATGCATTTATGTCCTTACACAGGGGACTTTCAGGCTGTTTTTTATGTTCAGATAGAACATCTGTGTGAAAAACATCACTGTGTTTTTGCTAAGGCATGCCACTTTAAATATAGTTTCCAGTCCAGTTATTGAAGAGTTTCTATGAAAGCACACATTAATGAATAGTTCTCCTCCTAAAATTTCACAGTTGTGACAGAGTGGTAGAGATGCTGATAGCAGAAAAAAAAGGAATAGTGATTCATTTAAGATCTATTCTTTATGATAAATCTCTCCTTTTTTTTTTTTCCCCTCGTGCTGATATTTGTGAACTCTGTTAAGAAACAATGGGTGCTTTCACAGTGTTTGGTTTTAGCAGTTACTGGGGACTTTTCTAATGAGTATTAGATGAAGTTTTTTGAGTCATATGACATAATCTCTGAAATTCCTCTTCTTTTAGGTGCTGCACCATTTAGTATGTCCACTGATGCAGCTGTCACATATCTCTGGCAGACAACACTGTTCTGAGACACTGCCACAGTAAATCAGTGCCAGACCTGGGAATGGGATCCTGAGCTACAGATTAAAACATGCAAGTTTAGATCAGTAGGGTACAGGAAGCTCTTCAGGGAGACAAACCCAGGTTTCTGCTCTAAGGAGAGCTGGGTGATTCTCCAGATTCTCTTGACTGCATTTTCTGTGTGCTAGATCAGACCAACTATCAACAGACAGGACGTACTACAGATCTCACCTCCAGATGTTTGTGCAGAACTTTGGGGGACTCTTGGAGGCTTTTTGTAGAGGTTCTTATCCCAAAAAGTCCTTTTTCTTACACTAAAGTACCCCAAATCTTGCACAAAATCTTAGGAACTGTGTTCTTCCAAGGAGGAAATATTCAGCTCTTACTGTGTGTCCTGTTTTTCCCCACCCTATGGATAACACCTTTCAAAAAATTTCCTGTGCACCTAACTTCATGCATTTGCTAAGATTCTATGCCAGTCTCTCTGTTTCAGCAAATCAGAGCTTTTCAGAAAACGTAATTATTTCAACAATTTACCACGTTTGTAAGATCCAGGGACTGCCTGCATTAGGCAGTCTTAGCTCGATATTGTTACCTGGCTCATTGAAGTGAGAATATATCCATTACAACCACATTTCCTGTTCATTTTTAAGAGTAATGTGGGTAGTAGAGAAACCATTCAGTTATTACCAGCAATTCCAATGTCTTTAATTTTCTTTGCTCAGTTTGCTACGGTCAAAGTCTGGAAAACAAGCAATCATCTTCAGCTGTTAGTAGGGAATCTTTTACAGTTGTTCTAGGTTTGTTTTGTTTGGTTGATTGTTTGGGTTTTTTGTTTTGGTTTGTGTTTTGTGAGTGTGATGGGTTTTGTTTGTATGTTGCTGTTGTTGTTATTCTGGTTTGGGGTTTGGATTTAGATTTGGTTTTGGGGTTTTTTGCCATACAGGTGAAAATTTATTTTTGTGTTGAGGAAAGGAAAAAACCCAATGAAATTTAATTCTGATGAAAACAGGAAAATGACATTATGTCTGTTCTTGAAATTCAACATTTCTTATAGCAAGGTAAACACTATCTCAAATCTGTGAGGAAAACACATAAGAAATAATGCATGTCAACATGATCCTCACTTAATCCTAGCATGCTTGTCCTTTTAAAAAGTGATGTTTTGCATTAGTTTATAACACCAGGCATCGAGTGATTTTCTTATTAAAAGAACCCAAACCCTGTTGTAAAAGGCATCCTGCAAGGTCACCTATAGATCCCTAACCATGAATTACCCCTGCAGGCAGTTCCTGCCCACGCATGACCTGCTGCTGCCATCTGGACCTGCCCAGTTAAATGAATCAGCATGATTGTGAGTGGGAGATGGAATATCAAGGGCTTAAATGGGGAGTGGTGGCCATGAACTACATCACCATTCCCTTCTTCTGTAAAACTCCTTTAGTGGAGAGGAAGGTTAAATGCTAGGAAAAAATTCTTCACTCAGACACTAGCAAGGCCCTGGCACAGGCTGCCCAGAGAAGCTGTGGCTGCTCCATCCCTGGCAGTGTCCAAGGCCAGGTTGGACGGGGCTTGGAGCAACCTGGGATAGTGGAAGGTGTCCCTGCCCATGGCGGGGGGGGGTGGAACAAGCGGGGCTTTAAGATTCTTTCCAACCCAACCCATTCTGTGATCTGATGACGGAAATGCAGAAGAAATGACTGGGGCAGTGGTAAAACTCAGCACTAGGAGGGAACACACGTCACTGGAAAGAAGAGCTTCCAGTGGCACCAGTGAGAGGTGAGTCACCTCCTGCATGCTTAGGTTGCTAACTGTGGTTGCAGCCTCTCTGAAAATAGTTGCCTCACCAAAATCTCACCAAAGGAGCGGTGTAATTTAGATGTAATGGAGCTATCTCGCGTTGCTACCTATTGGCAGGTGCATGTAATGTGGCAAAAGTTAATCATTTACGCAAGACTTTTAGTAAAGCAGGCAGTAAAACTGTGAACAAAAAAAGGCTGTACATAGAAACAAAGACATCGTGCCAGATTAAGGTAATAGGGAAAATGGGATTTCTAAAGTAAACAAAGCACATGCAAACAGGAGAGAGGAAAGCAAAAATGTAATTTATATTTACAGCTGACCTAAATTTACAGTTAGGGGAACAGAAAAGACTGAAACCTTTATCAGACCCAATTGGGAAAGCTTGGATGAGAACAGGGAGAATTCCATATTAGAGGCAACAGACTGGACAGCTGAGAAAGATGTCTGGGTCCTATTAACAAGTTGAGATGAGAATTTCAAGACACACCAAGAACACTGGCCTGCACTTGTAATTGGAAAACATTGAAAACTCCTAAATGAAAGGCAAAACTTATGAAAGGATCCTTTCCCAAGTTTGGTTTATGGAGGTGTCAGTAAGGAAATTAATCAAACCCAGAGGGAAAAAAACCAAAAAAACAACTGATCTAAACCCTAAAGAAAGCTGAATTGTTCTGGGAAAGGAACAAAGAAAGAGTCAGTAGCCATTTTAAGCAGAACAAGTGGAGAGATAAAAGCCATAGGTGTAAGATATGTGGGTTAGCCCGTAACACCACAGCCAGTAAGAAAAACAGGGACTTACCAAGAACAGTGTGGGTTTGTGGGAAACAACATAACTCAGGCACTGCTGCACCACTCAGTCCTGCAGTGTAGGCATTCAGCATAAAATGTGGCTTTAGATTTAAATATTCTGAGCTATGTAGGTAAATTAGGATTATTGATGCTAAAACTGTGATGATAACCTCTGCTGGGGAGGTGGGAAGACAGAGGAGAAAGCAGTACTGTCAAGCATTGTAACAGCTCAGAAGGTAATATTTCATAGTGTGTCAAGGCCAAGATGGAATTTGGAGGAGAACTCCCATGTGTGGACTCAGGACCATATTACACCAATTCCCATTAATCCTTATGGTCCCCTGGAAGAAGAAGATAATAAATCCTGCAAGGAAGAGGTATTCCCACACTCATTGCAAGTTTCTCTGAGGAGATCAGTGGTGAAATGATGGCAAAAGAGCTAGTTCAGGAATATATTTCAGAAAATTGCATGAACTTTCAAGGACACTGAAAAGTAACAACAGACCAAACTGGTGGCAGATATCTTTTCTTTGGTTTCTGCTCAGGATGGGGCACCAGAGGAGTCCTTTCATATGCACAAGAAAAAAGCTGACTGTCCCTGCTCTATACCACCTGTTTCCATGTAAATTAAATCTGTAATGCATGAATTTTAAATATTTTCTTTGATTTAAGAAGAAAAAGGAGAACAAGAAAAAGGGAAGTAGGCATTTGAAGAGAATGGTCAGGATGAGGGTACACTGTATTTAATGTCTTTTGATTTCTCAAATAGCCCTAAGAACCATTATGAACTTGCCAGTATCACAGTGTGAAAGGACCCCCACACTGCATATGAATGCTCACCTCTTCTGAAACCTGTGAATCCCAGAGACATTTGGTACATGGTGCTGCAGCATATGAAGAGAAAATTGACAACTTTCCAAGGTGCAAAGGAAACAAACATCTAAATACTTCTTGTCCTGCAGATCAGCTGCAGGACTCTGAAGTCTGAGAAACAGATGAAGGCACATTTTTCCCAGAGTCCTGACAAACATGGCAGATAAGTATGCAGAATTAAGGTAGCATACTCTCTGGAACCTTTAGGTTCAAAGTGGATGTGTAATCTGAGCATCAGCTTCAGAAAGGACGTTAAGGAAAATACTGAATATGCTAAATGCATCCAAGTAGTCAATAATGTGTGCTATTGGAGCCCTAATTCTGTGATGTCAGAGTTAAAAACTGTCCAGATGAGACCTTACCATTCATGGGTAGACTGAGTGAGGCAGTTTTTCCAACACACACCGCATGCAGCTGGCTGTTTGAGGGATTCCTTCCTTGCTGCAGTATATCTGTGGCTGTGCAAGGATGGGGAAAACAGGCAGAGCACAGTAGGGGTATCATGTTGTAGGCAGCAAGGTCGTTCAGGGTGCCATCCAGCAGGTGACAAGTCTCTCACGTGTGACACAGCCCAGGATTTGCAATGCTGGTGAGCAGGGCCTTAGGTGCACTCACCACTGCCATGCCAAGGGGTCCCTCTACCCTCAGTTCTACAACCTGTAGTTTCTACTTCAGTGTGTGCTGCTCTTTTCTTTCTATATCTTCATATTTTGCATTGCAGCATGAAAGTCTCCTGACTACAGTTTATAAGGGTAAAACCTACTAGGCAGCATGATCAATGTCACGTATATTCCCATTAAATATTGAATAATATGCAGGCAGAAAGCTCAAAAAACAATCATAGAATTAATTAATGGTTTGGGTTGGAAGGGACCTGAAAGAACACTGAGCTCCAGCCTCCTTGCCATGGGAAGACACCTTCCACTAAACCAGGGTGCTCAGTTGTTATGCAACACCTGGACATGATCAAGTGTGGTCCAATTAGTGTTAATAGCACCACCAGGAACAGCTAATGAGCAGGTTCTGTTGGAAATTAGACAGGTACTGTGAGAAAAATATTTGGGCTAACCAACTACCACACTGCAGAGGACAGCCAAAGGATCATGCTCATCTGAGGACCCTCTCATTGGTCTCAACAATTAAAGGAAAGATTTTCCTTTTTCTCTCACTTTCTTGGTCTTTCCTTAAATTTTTGTTCCCCTCGTCCCAAAGGTAATTTTGAAATCAAGGTCTACTCTCAGCTGTGGACCCCAAAAACCTGTCTAATTTTCTTTATGCAACATGACACATTTATTAGAGTATGCCTGTCAAAACATATGGAAATAATTTGATTGACAGCAGGGGGAAGCATAGGCAGAAAATCTTTAGCACTGTGGCAACAATGTAGTACTCATCAATGTAACTCTGAATGGAATGGAAAGGCCATTTTATTTTGAAATTGCACACAATTTGCTCTAAATTCTGCATAACCACATACTCCCAAGAACCTAGATGAACCTGGTGATCAGATGTGAGTTCTTGCAATGACATGGAAAACAAAGGACATAACATATTTTTTTCACATCTCCCAGGTTCTTCTTCAGCTGGCATCAACCTTCCCATTTTGAATGTGCATTTTACACCCTTTAGAAGTTGATAGAGTGTGTGGTGTTTTATCTCTCCACCCTGTCACACTCCTGCAGGCCATTAGGCTTGTCCCCCAGTGGTTTTTTTGCCTCTTTATCTGCATGCCTTATCCGTCTGCTCTTTATCTTCCCACCATCGCTTCTTAAAGGTTTGAGTTTTACTTTAGACAGTCTCATGTTTTTCTCTGGGTGCAGGTAGTCTCTTGCTATTAGGCTGTCCCTTTTTTCTCTACATGCTTCCCAGTGATTGAGCAGTGTAAAAAGGGATTTGAGAACTTCAGCCTTTGCAGAAGTCTCTCAGTAAAGGATGCAAAAGAAAATGCAGTAAATGAAGTAACTGCATGAGCTCATCACATTTGGGTGAGCAGTTGTGGCTCAGATAATAAAAAAATTCACATAAAGAAATAGGTAAAATCTCATCAACAAGGGTATGGGTCTCACAAAGCAGCTGTGAGGCACACAGAGTAGTAGGATAACTGGAGAGAAATGACACATCCAGGCATTCAGAGACCATGTTAAATGTAAAGACGTGGTATATCCTCCTGTCATCAGATGATTTGTTAAAGAAAACTCAGAAGAAGGCTGGTCATGAGCAATAAAAATGATTAATAAGACATTGACCAACATACCTCTTCAAAAAACATAACTTTTAAAACATTTGCTTTATCTCTAAATAGCTTTTTCTAATTCTGAAGTTTTCATGACACATTATTTTATATTTTCTTCCTATACATCACACCACTTCTTTTATTATCTTCCCTTCTCCTGTGGACAATAAATAACTCACTCTCACTTTTGACTCTTTTTTTTTATCCCTCATATTCCCTTGAATCCATCTGAACTGTCCATACCACTTGCCTCCCCTGGTCTCAAAACACTTTCTTCTCCAAAGATCAATAGAGTCTCATTGATTTCCATAAAGAATGAATAAGAATTTAAACTGATGTTTTATACAAAATTTTGACCATATAAAGTATTTAAATTACTAAGTACATTAAAGCTAAGTATTGTTTTAAGGTCAAAAGGCAGACACAGTTTTTCCATATTAACTATCTCCATTAATCTGCACAGTGCTTGCCTTTGATGTATTAATATTAACAGGCTGTTAGTCTCACCCAGGTTAAAACAGGGAGTGCAGAATATATACCTTCATAATTGCCATTAGTCCTGATGAGGCTGATTCTTGTACCTCTCCAAATATGAAGAAGAGCATATATCCTCCAGTCTGTTATAATAAGTCATGAGAATGATCATTTGCAGGAATTAATGAACTGCATAACTCCTTTGTTAGAAGCACTGTGTTAAAACTGTACACAATGATAAAAAAAAAAAAAAGAAAATTCTTCTTAAATTTACAGGTTTAGAATTTCAGTGGCCTATTCTTTACTGGAACAAGACGGAATGTCTTGCAAAAGCTAGGTCAGGGACATAACCCTTAAGTGATTTACCTTTTTTTTATTATTATTATTTTTTTTAAAATAAAACGCAACTCTGGTTACTCTTTGTGCATTTTAAAACAGTAAGGTTTATTATCCAGTTTTATTTTCTGTGTTGATGTATTTCAGTTTCTGCATACTTGGCCTACTTTTTAGAGTTCAAGTCTCAAACAGTGCAGAGAATTACCTCTGACATTAAGATTATGAAAACACTACACTCAGACTTCGGGAGAAATGAAAAGGATAAAAGCAAAACCCCCTAGGTTTTTAAATATCCTGCTAAAGGCCTAAAGTAATAGCATATCTTAGTTTTCATTTATTTCTCACAAAGACAAAAATGTAAGTATTATTTTTTCCTGGTAATAGAAAAGTGGCATGAAGAAAGGTTTTACTGTCAGCTGTTGTCCTTGGGTCTAGCCAGTGACCTTGTTCCAATTGCACGTGAATACAAGAAAATTTGCAAGGCTTTCTCCTGTGCTACTACTAAATGATGAGAGGTAATTATGAGAAGCATCTGGGAATTACCTAGTATTAAAAAAATAGATTAGCACGCATGATCAGAATCTTAATACATTCATTTCCTATCTATTTTTCTTTATATGTCTTGGAATATTAAGAAGGAAATTAGTAAGTGAATGGGGAGGTATTTTATATTGGTTTTGTTAGTTGTGGGTTTTATTAACAACACCCCTCTCTTTATTCTATATTGGTTTTATATAGGAAAGGGAAACTAAATTGAACAAATCAGATAGCAGGGATATCAAAATGACTAGACATTAGATGGAGGTGTATTTTTGCACCATAAGTGGGAATGGAAAAAAAGGAATAACGTTAAGAAGTAACAACTGAGGCACAAGATAAAACATACAAGAATTGTTCTTTGGTTTTAGATCTCGAGTACATTGCCAAGAATACATAGCAATCAGATATGGGTAAAATCAGAAAGAGATAGACAAAAAAAAGAGGTAAATGGATGCACTGGATGATTTTTAGGAGGTAGGAAAGGACAGATCTGAAACTATTAATGGTTTCACAGAGGACATTAACTCTTTTGTAGGGAAAAAGGAGGGAGAGATTCAGCAGGTCAGCTGGAAAGGGTCTATAGGTCCATACAGAGCATGGGAAACACCTTCTCAAATGGCAGGGGAGTAACCATAGTTTGTTCATCTACCTGAACAGGGAAAAACATATTCTAACATATAATAATGGGATGTCTCCCTCAAATGTTCTGTCTTGCAAATTATTGATCAAGAGAAACACAATCTGCATATCTCTACAGCAAAGTGGGAGGAAGGATATCAGGATAAGGTTTTTCCCCCAAGAAGGTGGTGGGGCACTGAACAGGCTCCCCAGGGAATGGTCACAGCCCCTAAGCTGCCAGAGCTCCAGGAGGATTTGGACAACACTCTCAGGGATGCACAGAGTGGGATGCTTGGGGTGTCTGTGCAGGGCCAGGAGTCGGACTTGATCATCCTTGTAGGTCCCTTCCAACTCAGGATATTTTATGCTTCTATGATTATATGAACATTTGTTCGTCAAAAGGATTGCAAAGCATTGGAACAGACTGCCCAGGGAAGTGGTAGCATCACCATTCCTGGAAGTGTTCAAAGGGTGTGTGGATGTTGCACTTGGGGATATGGTTTAGTGGTGAACACAGTGGTGATGGTTTATTGGTTGGATACAACGATCTTAGAGGGTTTTTACAATCTGAATTATCCTATGATTCAGTGATTCTAACCATAAGCCATGTATTAAAATTGCAGGACTGGTGAGCTGGCTAAGCATTGTTTCCTGGTGTTGTTTTCTCAAAGAGAAAACAAAAGAATAGATATAGTGGGTAGAAATGGACAATAGTCAAGCTTATTGCACTTTATTATGATAAAGAAATAAAATTCACACTTATAATCAAATCTAAAATCCAGATTTTCTAAGAAGCAGAAATTAGAATATCTGCACTGCTGCTTTTCACCATCCATTAAGTCTCTGACTGACACAGACAAAACATTTCTTCATAAAAGTATAAATACAACAAATGCACTTCACAAAAGCAGCAATACTTACCTTATTTCCAACAAAGAAGGGTTTTTCTCTTTAACTTTTTAAAAATAGAACATTACAACAGGAAGACTTAAGAAGTCAGTACTTTGTGTAGTCACAAGAAAACTGCATATCATAAGCTTAAAAGTAGAATTGATTTCATATTTTCTTCCAGAATAAAACAAAACTTTGAATAAAACTTAATTAAAAGTCTTTATAAAATTTGTCCCAAGGTTGCTTGGCCTTTTTTTTCCCTCCCACATTTTATTCTTTATGACTGAATAAGCAACGATGTAATTTAAAGAGTTCAGGGAAGGGAGAATCAGATGAGCAATGTGATTATGAAGGAAATATACTCCAGGCGAATTTCTGAGTTCTCCTTGAATTGCTTCACCACATTATTCAGGGTTTTCTTCTTCTATTTTGTGCATGTCTTTGGTTCATAATACACACAGTTTTGCTAACTCTTACGCACTTCATATTCTGCTGCTTGATGACAGTGAGAAAACCTATTAACAGACTTCTTGCCAACAGAAGTGAGCTGTGTTCATAGGGATAATCAAGGAACATATTCCCTGTGAGAAAAGCTTCTCATTTAACTTTCAAATAGGTGCCATGTAATTTGACAGGTTCATTTGGCACAAATTCGGAAAGGATTTCTCATGTTGTCCAAGATTTACATGATGTTCCGGGAATATATTTTCAGAAAAGCCTTTTTTAATGCTACATCTTCAAACCTTTGTAACATTTTGTTGAATTATTTCTTTACCATTAGGAGTAGATCAGTGATGTAAATTGCCTTAAATTTGAATACACTTTAGGACCATGTTGGAGCCCTTAATGCACTGCAGCTATTCTAACAAAGCAATAGATCAATACTGCTAATTAGGTAGATCACAGTAATGGAAAATCTGAACTGTAAAAAGACCTGTAAAGATCTGAACTGTAAAAATCTTCCCTTTGTTGAGGCAGCTTCTATATGTCAGACACAATCTACCAACTGAAATAACAGAAAATTAAATAGCCCCCAAAATTCTAAAGGAAATTTCCTGAATTAGTAGAAGAATGAATAAGCACAAAACTTCTAAATGAAATCCAGGCAAATTAACTTCATGTAAGTACAAATGTCTTCCTAAAATCCTCTATCAGCCATGTGAAAGAGGAAAAAGTTAAGATCCATGTTTCCCTTTTTGCTAATCATGAAGTCTGCTTCCACATTAACAAAAAAAGGGTAGAATCTCCTCCCTGAAGGAAGTTGATAACTTTTCCAGCTAATTATATTTAAACCCAGTATAAAGTAACCGATAGATTAAGATCTCTGTTGCTGTGACAAATTCAGCTGGATCACAGCAATTAATACCAAGGACTACACCAAAGATCAAGGATGCAAAAACTGAAAACAGAAATAGACGCTTCAGTAATTCCATGATGGGGTTTTTCTGGATTCTGACAGCCTTGAATACATAGAAACTCTTAATAAATCCCAAATGTAGCTACAATTTTCCAGCTACTTCTTTAGCTCTTGATTTTTCACAAACACTATTGACCAGTGGATCAATCATAACTCAAGAGATTACTTGTATGTAACTTGTGAGATTACTTTCAGAAGTTTTGCAGAGTTAAACATTTATTTAATTTCAGATATCAGATCTACAATTAAAAATGAGAAAACAAAATTTGTTTTCATATCTATAGCCCATATAATGACGTGTTTACTTTCCTCTATGAATTTGGATCATAGTCAGGGTTTTGTTTGTTTGTTTCTGCTTTAGCAAAATTTTTTCCAGAGAATTTATAAAATATACATTAATATTGAAAGGTTATTTTTGATATTGTTTTCTTGGTGTTCTTGAGACTCATGTTTCTAATGCTGAAATGTCTAGTTTTGGACTGCCTAAATACCGCACTGTTGTTGCATACTATGTAATGTAATGGTTTGTGATTGCAGAAGAAGTGAGGATTTATTTCTGTAGGACCCTACATAACCCATATTTTTTTCTGTGATTGTATTTTTTCCAGCAATGCTGACACCTCAAGGGTAAGAAATAGTTAACAATTCCCCCAGAGAGTTACAAAGAATAAGAATGTGAAACAGGGTCTTGCCTTTCAGTGAAACAGGCCTCATAACTTCAAAGGAAGGGCCCTGAACAAAGGACCACCTGGGTTTTATTGAACAGTCTGGGGTTTTCCTGCTGAGTGTCAGCTCCTGCGGTGTGTCAGCTCCTGCTGTGTCTCTTGTCACCTGGCTGGCACCACAGGTCCCCGTGCTCTGTGTGATGCAAGGGATCAGAGACAATTCTCAGCAACTTGAGTCTGGCACTGGGAGATCACCACCTCTGACCCAAGAAACCCCCGACTCAAAAGAAGAGGAAGATTGAGCATGCAGACTAACCAGTACGAGAAGAGAGAGAATCATTAACCAATAGACAGTCGAATATTAATTAATAAGAGAACTAGGTAACTTGTAGCCCATGAACTGTGAATTTTTTGTTTGCTGAAATGCATGTATAGCGTAAAGTTTTGACAATCAGTGTGCTTGATTTGTGAAAACCTCCACCTTTTAACCTGAGCAGAATAAAAAACGTCTCCTTTCTATACAAGGCCCTGTGTCTGTGTTTAGAGACTCCCTAAACTGGCAACACCAGAGCCAGATTAGGTAATTATAAATATCCACAGCTCACTGAAGTACACTGTGACACTTACCTGTTCAATGGGGTTATGATTTCAGATCACAACATCCATTTTAAAATTGAGGCTGCTTGTCAATTCTGATGTGTGTAGTCTCTTTTTTTGAGATCTCTGCAGTCTCCTTCTGAGATGCTTCAACAACTGATGCTGCACATGAATCCAGCCCACAGGGCATGACACCTTAGAGAGATCATCAGATTGTTGGTCTCCTTTTTTATTGTTCCAGAAAGAATTAAAACTGTGTAATCAAGAATCTCCACAAGGACTGTACCACAAGGCTGTCATACATTTAGAAGTAGTGCAGATTGAAAGAAGGGCGTCACAGAGTGATGATGTTGGTTCTGGAGACCAGATACTCTTACTGCACACATTTCAGGGGTTTTTTTACTTAGGAATAAGCCTTGTCCAATGTAAGGGCCTGAATGCCTCTGTGCAGCTGAAAAGAACTTTTTTCACAGATTAAATTATTTCCCATCTAAACACTAATTAATCTACAACCCCAGTGTTCCTTCCAAAAGTCTTCAACCTCCCAACTATTCTTTCAAGTCTTTGTATGGACCAACAAGTAGGGACACTTCTTTCCTTTTCTACCAGCTCATTTTCCAGGCTGTTTCAGAATGAGCTTTGTCTTCTATTCCCACAAGTCTGATAAACCACTCTGCTATGTGTAATCCATGTGGATGAAGTCCCTCAGCTTGGGGATTCTGACTGTTTTTAATCTATGTGTTTTTTTAAGTAAACACAATAGAGAAGGGATGAGCCCTGAACATATCTTAGCTACATGTCAGAAGAAGACGATGAATGTATGGTCTTATTACCATGGGAAAAAAAAAAATTAAGTGTGCATGACCATGGCCTCTTGCCTGGAAAATCTGTATATAGCCTGAGGAATTTGTTCTCATGTACCCATCTCAAAGTCTAAACACACTTAAGAGTAAAACCTCACTGTTATTAGAATTTTAACAACTTTAAAGTTGTCAAAATCTTAACTTTGAGGCAATAGAAATTCAGGATAGCATCGTGTGGCTTGAGACTGTGCCAGGTTTCAGTGCACATATCTCTGTTTCAGAGTGCAATAAAGTAACTTGAAAATGAGTTTATTATATTACAGGAGGGAGCCATCTTTCGTGTGTTTCCACCTGCAATAGGAATAATAGGCAATTAATATTTTATAAAACCTTGTGGAGCATGTAAAGCAGCAATTACTGTATCTGTAATAACTGGTCTATGAATATGTATGATAGAATTTTCAACATAGCTGTATACACGAAAGACTTGATCAAGATATATTAGGATAGGAGAGAGATGGGATACAGGGCCTTTGAAAACTAAATTTCATGGCATTTTCACAGGAAATATTCATTCAACTGTATATATAAGATATGATAATGGAATTTTCATCTGGAAAAGAAAACACTTGAGAATTTACTGTGACTCAGTATTCAGTTAAGGATTTTTAGCACAAAATGATCAGAACCTATGGACATATTTGAAAAACACTGACATGATCACTCCATCCTTTTTCTTTTCCCTTTTTTTAATCATGTTCTGCCGACAGATGATAATTACTTCTGTCCAGCAATTCTTAGTTCCAGTGGTATTCACTAAAATTACAGCAGCATTAAAGGGAAGAAACGTAATATAACTCCTTTCTCAAGATCCACATAGGAGAGTAATGAAGTCCTGTTAGATGGGGAACAGATGATGGAAACTTCGATCCCATCATATTATGGCGAGCTCATGGGCAGTTTTTACCTGGTGATGGAGGGTCCATTCCCACAAAAATTTTAAATATAAGTAAAATCTTATTTTGTGATAAGCACAAACAGCGCATGCCCCAGCACAAAACAAACCATGAACAGAAAGCCATGCTGGAGCTGCATCCTGCACCCACCTGCCAACAGGCAGTCTTACACTGAATTGCTTTGACTTTTTCTATCTCTTAAGCCACTGAAAACATTCACTTGTTCTGCTTTTTAACTGACGTTTATGGCATTCAAGTATATCACAGATTTCCCCAAGCATGAATACAAGCATCTACTTTGCTGTCTGCAGTATTGTGTGATATCCTACACACTTGTCTCTGTGCTGCAAGAGAGAAGGGGAAAGGAATCATGGAAGCACTGGCCTCCAGGATCAAAGGATGCTGAGATGGTGTCATGGTGTAAGCTCAGCTGGCAGCTATGCACCACACTCAGCCCTTCACTTAGCCCCTCTTTCCCCCACACCTCAGTGAATGGGGAGGAGAATCAAAAGTTGTAACTTGTAAGTTGACATAAGAACAGTTTAATAATTGAAAACAAAGCAAAATCTAATAATAACAGTAAATAATAATAATGATAATAAAAAGGGAAAAACCGAACAAGTGATGCTCACCACCTGCTGACCAATGCCAGATGCTATTCCCAAGGCAAACAGGGGATAACATTTATTTCTTTGTGTTTCTATGCATTGAGGACTCATCAGCTCTTTTAGGGTAGTCAGAAGGTTGTCTGAATAGCGTTCCTAGCAGAATTAACCTACCATAAAAGTAGTTTAGGATCCTACAGCATTTAACCCACCATGGTGTGATATGGCAGGTGTGTGAGGCTGGTGAGGCCCTGGCACAGGTTGCCCAGAGAAGCTTTGGCTGCCTCATCCCTGGAAGTGTCCAAGGCCAGGTTGGATGGGGCTTGGAGTGACCTTGGATAGTGGAAGGTGTCCCTGCCCATGGCAGGGGTTTGGAACAGGATGACCTTTAAGGTCTCTTCCAACCCAAACCATCCTGTGATTCTGTGTCTGAACCCCAAGCATGACTGAACACAAGAAGCTGCAGCACCATCTTAACCAACAAAGCCATCAAGTAGCAAACAATAATTCATTTAATTTATCATATCGAGGCGAAATATGACTTTATTTTAAAACAAGATTTTCCAAGGCTTTATCTGAAACCACCAAATAAAAGAAAACCTTGGCATTAGGCTAAGGATTAGAATCATATGATTGCTAATGAAAAATACATATTGAACTATCAAGCTTGTGCAAATTAAAGCTTTTTTGTCTCTTTCTTAACACGGGATATAATATTCTATTTCATTAAGTGATTCTATCAGAATATTAAATTTTTCCATTAGCAGGATTAGATTAGGTCTTAATATTAAACTATGTACGTCAGTCCAATTTAACAAGATAGGTCCCCTTGCCCTGTTACCATGCTGGTATTATTCCAGCTAAAAACCTTTTTCTTACATTCAACAGGGATTTGAGCAGGACACAGCTCTGAATATTAGGAGCTGTCCTAGGTAACTGTTCGTAATGAAGAGCAACAACTGG
>QWTY01013706.1:0-27951 GCA_008033365.1 Pseudorectes ferrugineus | reverse complement strand
GAGGATACATAGCCGAGACAGCTAACCCCAATTGACCCAAGGGATATTCCAGACCGTATGACATCACACTCAGCATATAAAGTGAGGGGAGAAGGAGCAAGGGAGAGATGTTTGAAGTGATGCCATTTGTCTTCCCAAGTCACTGTTGTGTGTGATGGGGCCCCGCTCTCCTGGAGGTGGCTGAACACCTGCCTGCCTATGGGAAGCAGTGAATTAATTCTTTGTTTTCCTTTGCTTGTGTGTGTGGCTTTTGCTTTTCCTATTAAACTGTCTTTATGTCAACCCACAAGTTCTTTAGCTTCTACCCTTCCAATTCTCTCCCTGATCCTACTGGTGGGGGAGTGAGTGAGTGGCTGCGCGGGGCTTGAGGGCTGGATGGGGTAAAACTCGCACAATCCTTTTTGGCACCCAATGTGGGGCACAAAGGGTTCGGGATAATGACAGATTTGATTGGGAAGTGCTAGATTGAATTTGAATATATATAGAGAGAACTGTATCTGCTGAACATTTCTTCTGTAAGCTAAAAAAGATAAAGGAATGTAGTCCAAGGAAAAATAAGGACAGAAATTATTAATCAACTGCTCAAACGAAACAACTGTGCAAAGGATCTGATGTTGCCTGTGAATAGTCAGATTCTTCTCTTAAGAAGAGAATTTTTGTAATCTTTGTCTACTTTAGGATAATTTGTTGAAAAATTTGAACAAGTTAATTAAAAATAGGTAAATAATGGAAATCTAAGATAAGTTTGGTAGACCACTGTTTTCTCTCTTTTGATGGCAATACTGATACATAATGTCAGTTACCTTGCACTGGAATCAGTAGATGCCAGACTTAATTTTGTGCTGATACAATTTTTTGAAAAACATATTTGGAAGATTAATTGTCTCCATACAGTCGTATGTTGGCAAGCCCTTTCGCACTGTGAAGGGTGGCAGGGCATGAGAGATTATTTCCTTGCGTGTGGCCCACATTAAGTGTGCTTTGTAAAGCAATTGTAGCTCAGTTTTTTGGGAAGTTACAGCTGTTGTCAGTTCCGCTACTCTTGTTGCATTTCTCAAGGAGCTGAATGGAGAAGGTGAGGGGCTGCAGCTCTGCCATGGTGCCTGTGCGTTGTGCCCAGCGCTGGGGCCAGGGGCAGGGATTGTGATTGATCCTGCACCCTCTCCTTCATGTTTCATTTCAATTGCAATCCACACCCCATAGCAGGTAAGAAGGTCCCCCCATTCTCCCAGTGCCCCTTCAAGGATAGGTTGCACTCATGCTCTTTTATTTTGCTCTGTATCAATAAGGGGGGAAAATGCAGATAGACATATACTTTTTTTTACTTACCTGTTAGAGTGTCTTTCCTTCTTGAAATAGCATCTCATTGGGGTAGGGATGCTGGGCCATGACTTGAGAACTGGTCATAATACTGTCAAGAGAAGGCACTAGAAAGTACTCGTCTATTGAATTAGCAGAAAATATACATGTGGCTTTTTAATTTTTTTTATTCATTTTCTTAATCCCATTTTCATTGACATGGAAAAACATATAAATATTATACCATATGAAATTGTAAGATGCACCTAGTGTGAGAGAAGACAGAAGTAAGATGTAAAGGTTTGCAAATGTTAATGGAACTGGAAAGGGAAAAACTATATTGATTTCATGCAAAATGATTAATGTGCAAAAACTGTCCAAGATGGGTATGGCCATGGGAATACAGGTTAGGCTTTATCGTTATTTTGTGCTGGATTAGAAATTCTGAAGACCCGATGTCTTCTGAAATACAGCAGCAAGAATGTTTTGTACAGCAGGATAATTACTTTTGATGTCTTTAGTGTGGTCAGTACACTCACTTGGAACACAGGAAGATGTGTAGGTGGACTGAGTGAAATTAACAGAAGAGAGATTAAGTTGGAAGTAAAATGGGAAGGAACTGTGAGAGGTTAAATAAATGCATCTTCCTCAGACAGCGATGATAAGGCACATTCTGCTCTTTCTGGCTTCTGCTAAGGTAGTAGCTGTCCAGACATACTGGTGGCAGTAGTAACTGGTGTGAACACTTTTATTCCTTTTACCTCTGTAATATAAGATAGAGGAGGTAGCAACTAAATTATTTAAAAATAAATTGCATATGGTGATGTTAACGCTGTGGACTGGTGTCATAGTCCTGTTGCTTAGAAAAGTACTTAAAAGCCAGATGAATGTGTGTCTTCACATTCTCTGAGGCTGTTTTTTGCTGAGATTACACAGCTGATGCTTTTTGGTGTGCTGTGCCGAGTTCAGCACCAAGGGGCATGCTCCTTCTTTCTGGCTGCCTGACCTGAGGTGCTCTGCAGTGACAGGAACCGTTTGTTTCCTTTAAAGTCACATTCATACAGTCAGCGTTAGTAAGTTTGTTCATTTTGGATAAAATGTATTTTCTGTTCCACTCCGGCAATTGAAACACTTCTCTTCGAGAAAGGAGGTTGCGTCTGGCCATCGAGGCAGTTTAGGGCTTGTGGGAAGTTCAGGCTTCCTTACTTTTTTTTTGCTGTGGAAGTGGCTACATGGAATCAGTCATGTGACAGTGATTTATTTGTCTTGCTGTTCCCTTTGAACGGTGTATGAGGATTTATGTCTGAGATGTGTATGCTTTTACAGCTTAGAATTCATACACAAAAATTTAGGCAGACCACCTTCCAAATTCTGGAGAAGGGGAGTTTGTATCATGTACACCCTTATGGAGACCATGAATAGCCCATGAGGGCAGGGAGTTGCTTTTGTGTTACCTCTGTCTGTAGCCTATATGGCCTAAAAACTGGCTCTGCAGCGTTGTTAATGTTGCAGTGTTGAGAGTAACCACTACGCAAAAAAAAGGTGGTGGTGTTAAGGTAAAAGGGTGGATCACTCTTTAATTCCGTGTTGCCCTTTTAATCCCAAAGGGTAATAAAGTACTGTAAGAATTCCTGTAACTCAGGAATGTCTCTGCAGTTTCCCTAAAGTAGGCTTCATTTCCATGCCCAGTGGGTGTTATCATGGGGAGAAGGTGTGTTAAAGCTGTGTAGTTGTTTACTGACTATATTGAGAATCAGAGGGTGATTAAGTGATTTACCCAAGGAGTGAGCCAATTTAATACACCAAAAATAGATATAAGGAGCTTTGATTCTGACCTTTTTAACTGTTAGATAGTTCTGTGTCTTAATTAAGGTAGATGTCATCACATGTGTAGAAATGATGGAGTTTTAGACCTGAGTATTATACTAAAACTTTTTCTTTGCATTAAGATTTTGATTACTTTTAAAAAATGCTATGATATTTGTTACAATAGAACGCAAATGGTATACTCTTTCCATGCTTGTGGTTAAGATTTATTAGGTATGCAAGCTGTAAAACACAATCTGTCAGATTTTATAGTAACTAGTGCCAAAGCATAAATGTAGGTGCCGCTCAGTTAAATGGCTCCTCGATTATAGACAGTTAAAAATATATGGTAGCATTAAGGACAAGGTGGTCCAGTCATAGCTGGCCTTTGGCTTCTGTAGATGGATTTCTTGATCTGTAGCACAGTGTTGTGTGATTCATGTCAAACCTCTCCGTAGAAGGCAGTCAGTTCCCCAAGGGCCAGTCTAGTTAAAGCCAAGAAAAGACTTTGCATGGAGCCATGTACAATGAGTACAGCAGTGTGTGCTGTATGAATTGGGGAACCTTAGCAACCTACATTTGGCTGTCAGGAACTCAGTTTAAAATTTTCTGTTGCTTTAGATTGTTATAGACTTTGTAGTGTTGTGCCTGTCACCACAAACTTGGCAAAGAACAAGATTGCTGGTGCAGCTTCTCTGCCAAAAGTGGTATTATTGCAAAACTAAATTCCTCAAAACAAAATTTCTTCTCTCTGTTGTAAGTAAACTTTATGAATAATGTATTTTTTAAGTATAAGACTATATATAAAGAATTAAAAGTATGTTTAAACTGATGGTTCATATAAATATACACTGTATATGTAGACTATCATATATATTTGTGTATGTGTATTATGTTTATGTATATAAACTGTATATAAAAACTTACACATACTCTATATATTTAAACTGACAATTTGTACATTGATATGTAATTATATATTTATTATATATATTTCTAAACACGTGATGACATCTCTATCTAAAGCAGTCAGTGAAAACTGAAAGCTTAGGATATATCTAGACTTGTAGCAATAATTTCTTCAGCCCACAGCAGTGCAAGTTCTCATGATCTTTATTTGCATAAAACTCGCTACTTATATTCTTATTTTTTGGCAATTTACCTCTCTTTACCTGTATGATAATTTGCAAGTCTGGTAGGAATATTCCTCTGTCAAATGCTGTTCTGTTGCATTAGTGTTAGAAAGCCTCTGTCACACTGTGACCTTATCATGCACACAACCCAGGAAGGTGATTTTCTGAAGAGGGGTATTTCATGTGGAGGGTAGGCAAAATTTCCTCTGGGTGTCTAGTCTGGATTTTTCTGTAGTTTGGTATCACAATCTGTTATGAAGAGACTTAACAAAGGGGAGACTAGTTAATACCAACCTAATGATTAATTAACTAACACTAATCTAGCTAATCAAGAAGCTCCTTCTCAGGTGATCTAGAGAGCTGACCAAGGAAGCAAGCCCATTCTACCAAGGGGAAAAGGGCCAGCCCACTCCCTTCAGAGCTTGGACAGGCAGTGCTGTGCAGTGTGCCTCGTGCTACTGGCACTGTTGTGTGTGGCAGTACGGAATAGTTCCGGCACTGGGGAGTAGGGCTGGAGGGAGTAATCAGCCTTGAAGTCGCAGCATTGGGGAGTGGAACCCATGCCAGCACATCCCGTATTCAGGTGAGTGTGTTTCCTATGAGAGAAGCTGTAGAAGTTTTCAGCAGATGTAAAGCCTGAGGTTAGGAGAGTTTCTACTTCGACATCGTCAGTGGTGGACAGCTCAGCCACCTAAAAACAACTGAAAGATTGCTTCAAAGTTGATATTGCCAGAGTTTCCAACTTCTGTGAAGGTTTCAGCTGTACCTTATTGAATGATCTTTGCTTACCATAGCAAACCAACTATTTTGTATGCTAGGTCAGTGCTGGGGTTGTACATGGACCTTTGCTTGTGTTCTGTTGTTAATTGGCGAGTTCTGAGTTTGTGTTGGTGCTTCTTAGGCCATTGTACTTCTGATTTCTCGATTAGTCTCCATATGTCTTAGAATAATAGTTACAGTATATTAATGTAGTATATGCTGTCTTCTTTTTTCTTGAATTACACTGCAAAGTCGGAGTATGATGGGATTAGAAAAAACTCTATTTTCTTTCAAAAGTTCTAATTCTTTACAGACATGAAGATTCTGATGGATCAAAATACATAGTCAGGGAAGTAGCAGAAATCTTGCTATGGTATAGGACTGAGCTGATAATAAGAATTGGTTTAGCTGTTGTATGAAAATGTGCAGTTTTCTTTCCATATACTTGACTATCAACCCCCTTTTGTTAAAGAGAAATGAAGCTTCTGTTTCTGCTCCTGTTTCCTAGGGATTTCTAATAAATTCCAAACCAGAGAATGCATGTGAGCCTATAGCCCCACCTCCTCTGAGAGACAACTCCTCTGGTGCTTTTATTGTGTTAATCCGAAGGCTAGAGTGCAACTTTGATGTCAAGGTAAGATTTGATTTGTAAGATTGAGTTTGCTGGTGCTTCAGAAAAATATCTGTAGCTAACAGTGGAATAGATACTGATATGAAGGGGAGGGAGAATTTTATTGTCTCCAGACAGATAAAGCAGAGCTCGCCAAGTCTGTGACTAAACACTGTTATGTCAACTACACCAGAGCACTGAGTGCCACGTCCAGTCTTTCATTAAACACCTTCAGGGATGGAGACTCTGCCACCATCCTGGGCAGCCCCTTCCAATGTTTTATCACCCTTTCTGTGAAGAAATTCTTCCTGATGTCCAACCTGAACTTCTCCGGCACAGCTTAAGACTATGTCCCCTTGTTTTACTGATGGTTGCCTGGGACAAGAGTCCTACCCCCACCTGGCTCCACCCTCCTGTTGGAATTGTAGAGTGAGAAGGTCACCCGTGAACCACTTTTTGTCCAGCCTGAGCCCCCAAATTCCCTCAGCCACTCCTTGTGCTTCAGACCCTTCCCCAGCTCTGTTCCCTTCTCTGGACATGCTCCAGCCACTTGATCTTTTAAGGTCCATTCCAACCCTTAACATTCTATGATTTTAAAAATGCAAAATTAGAATGATTTGTGGTTGACTATAGTTTTCTTGAAAATTAACCTGATACAATGGGGCAACTAAGGATGTCTTAAGGAAAACAGGGCTCTTCAGTTGTTGACTTTTGTGAACTAAAAGGAGATTCAACTGGATTTGCTTTTGCTGCTGTGTGGTAGGTTCAGTTATGTGGTAATTGAAACATGTAAATTCTACTTAGACTGTAGATTCCTCCTGCAGAGACAGGTTCACTGCATGTAATCTGCCTTCACAAATGACTCAGGAATGGCACATAGTCTGTCCTGGGGATCCTGCCACTGTGCATGCATATAGCTTAGTGGGAAAAGAAAGCGGGGCAAATGGCTACTTGCCTTTTTTTTGTGTCCTCTTTGTCTGTCTAATTGTTGACCATTCATTGACGGGACAGTATTGCTTCTGGAGACATGGTTAAAGGAACAGGTCTGAATTTGGAAGATTTCTACATTGCTGTTGAGGGATTTCCATAGTCAGTCCTTTAAAGATTGTCACATTAGCTCTGTATGTAAGAATTTTTGGTTACATTTTATATGTCATATGTTGATAGGAAAGGGGGTTCCCACTCATTTCTTGTTAGACAAAGAGCAAAGTAGCAAGTGGATCAGCATTTCCAAGGCGAGCATGGGTATCTGCATACTCTGCCCAGTGAATCCACAACTTTAGTATGTTGTTAATACTCCTGCAATATTGCATTATATAATTGCATGTGTAGTACAGCATTTTGCCTTAAAGTTTCTGCCAGAAAGTGGCGTGTGTGCTGAGATATGAGCTAAATTACCCATCAACTACTTGACTGACAGAATGCATATTTTAACAAAAATTGAAAGTCCTCTCTCTCCTTCTGTTTTATGTTGAAAATTACAAGTGCAGGTACATAGTAATTTCTTGATTTCTTTATGTATGCACTATGGATATTTTCTGTGGTGATGCAAAATTGGCCAAACTCCCAACCATGCATGTATGTTAACATCTTAAGTGGATTTACTTTTTTTTTTTTTTTTTGTAATATTGGGATTTCTCAAGGTGTCTGCATTCCGCATTTTCCAATAACATTGTTCTGCTGTTTGAAATGTAGTCATTAGCAATATGGGAAGAGAATCGGTGGTGGTGGGATGAAACCCAAAAAGTTTCTCAAGGTGCTCTAAGTGCTTTTTGCAGCTTGTGAGGAGTTTTTTATACTGTGGTGGAAGCAGTAAAAGCAATATCCAAGACAAACAGTTGTAACTTAGCTAAGTTTATGTTGGTAATAGTCACTGCAGTAAATGCCATTTACACGGACCTTGGGTTTTCCTTGTATTGACGAAAAGGTGAGTCTATGTTAGAAATGTAACTGGTGCACAGGATGTTAATAGTTTTGTACCCATAGTTATAATTTTGCACTTTTCCATGAGAAAGCTTCTTATACCGGGGCTTTCAGGTGAGATATTCCACATCTGTAAAGCACAGAAAAGATACTACTCACCTGACTTCATGAACTATCAAGTGGTAATTTCTAGATTACCAAAGTAAGTTAGTGCCTTAATTTTTAATTACAGTCAAATATTTTTAACTACCCATATAAAGTTTTTAATTCTATTTTTAATATATATAGGTAGACTGTCTGCAGACAATATTAAAATGACTTTCTAAAAAAATAACTACATGAATGTAAGAATAATGATATTATTTTGCTTTGAAAGGTGACACTTGGTTTATAAGTGCAAATTATGTTCATATTAATCACTTTGTCAAAGTGTACCTTATCTCAGAAAGCACAGACAGGTTACTGTATTTGGAAGCAATAGTCTTTCCAGTAAGTATTTTGTGTGGTTTACAGGTCTTAAATGCCCAGAGAGCTGGATACAAGGCAGCTATAGTTCACAATGTTGATTCTGATGACCTCATAAGCATGGGATCCAACGACAGTAAGTACAGGTATCACTTCTTCTCTCCTGTTTGAATATCATTTCACCCACTGGAAACAGCAACACCACTAAAAACCCCTCAAAACCTCAACAACAAAACCACCACCACAAACAAACAAAAACCAAAACCAAACTAAACAAAAAACCCAGAGAAATCCTCCTGCTTTTAAGATTTAATAACAGGAGATATTTGCATAAGAACAAATACATTGACTTGTGCCTTCTCTGAACGTTTCTTTTGGTTTTCCTTCAAATTTTAGTTCAGGTGTTCTGGGCTAGATTTATATTACTGACGGAAAATAGCTGATGCATTGTTAATTAAGTAGAAATATAGGAAAAGTAGAAAACTCGCATTTGGAGGGAAATCAAACTTTATAATATGACATTTTAGTATTTAGAATCATAGAACCATTTAGGTTGGAGAAGACTTTTAAGATCATGAAGTTCATCCGTGACAGTCATTCCAGTTCGTTGTTGCACTGTTGGGTACATCTTCCTGTTCTCTGGACAAATGGATTCTAGCATATCATGTGCACTTATTTTCAGTTTTTCAGTTGGAAAAAGAATATTTAGAGACCAGTGCAGCATTTACTATTTGGTTCTTGTGTTAGCTGTTCCAATTTTAACCTTCATGGAGTGAGTATGTTTAGAACATCTTGAAATCTAGTGAGAATGTTGGGTTTGTTCTGTGGTATGTGCTTTGTGTTTCTAGTGCTGTTACTGCTTTCTTTGTGGCATTTCTTTATTTTGTCCAGTTTTTCAACTTGTTCAATATGGAATAAGAAAATAAATAAGAGGAAAATAAATTCTTTTCCAGTGGAAATGCCATTGAGTAAAGTAGGAATGAACTTTGACAAACTAAATGGGAGCTGAGTATCCCAGGCAGTTACGTGAAAGTGGGTTTAATGAATTCTCAACCCATGTGAATCTTATTTTCAGGTTTCACTGAGTAACCAAAACGTAGAACAAGTCCACAACAAGCACAAACCTCATAGTGTGAGGTGATGTTCAGCCACGTGTGCTTTTGCCTTGGGGAACCTGACTGCTTTGAGATGGACTAAACTCAGGTTACTTTGAGCCTTAAATGTGAAGTATTAGGGGGAAAACCAATGTAAAGTGAAGCTGAGGAGAAGGTTTTCTAGAATATGGGATTTATCTTTCAATAAGTTTTCATTTATTACTGCCTTCACTGGTAAACAGAGAAGACAACAGTTCGTCCAGTTTCTTGGGACTGAAATAAAGATGTGGGACTTGTTAATTTTCTTCTTTCTTCTTTTTGACCTTATCTGGCCACAGTTGTTTCCAGTATGTTTATTTATGTTTGGGGTGAAAAGGAGGGAAGACAGATTAATTAAAACTTATAGAACCAGATCACAAAATCATGTAAGTTGCCAGAAATTCTGGAAATCAATGGAACTATGTGACTTGCTTGAATCTCTGAGTAAAGAATGGTTAAAATTATGATCCTCTTTTGTCAACATATTTTGGTTTTATGCTCCCTTTAACTATTCCATTAAGAATTTTGATTTTTCTACCTGCAGTGAATTCCCTAGAAATTGTGTAGGAAAAATAATAGTACTTATATGAAGTAAAGCCGTAACATGCCATGTGCGTTGGTCTGTATGTCACTATGTTATATGTCTTCCTGTTGTGATAGTCTCATAATGTTCAGGTCTTGTATCTTGAGTACCCATAGATTGTCCACATAATAGTAGTTTTATTTTCCTGCTTTTTTTTTATACAGTTGAGGTTTTAAAGAAGATTGACATTCCTTCTGTCTTTATTGGTGAGACATCAGCTAATTCTCTTAAAGAGGAGTTTACTTACGAAAAAGGGTAGGTTAACTCACATGCAGCTGTGTTACTCCTTGCATTAGATCATTGTCTCTTTTGAATATTTATGGCTTTAAAATAGGATGTTGTTATGACAGAGGTTATAGGTGTTCCGGGTGAAATCTTGTGCCTGAGAGCAACCTGCAATGCTTTAGTACATAAGAATATTTCACTGTATCTTTTGATAGTCATGTTATATTTTTTTCATTCTGCTGTCAAAAGCAGCCATGAGGTGGTTTTCCTGGTTTCTCTAGATTTGATTGAGTCAGTAAATAGTTTTAACTCAGAAAACAGTGTTTTATCCTTTTATTTAATTGGCTTTATAATGTGTGGGTATGGACTGAATTTTCTATGTTGTTGTGCACAGGTAGGATTCCTGTAGTGTGTCTAGTGACAATCTTCTGTTTTATTTTTTTATTGTATTTGTTCTTCAACTTGTTCATTAAATTCTCATTAATTTAGAAAGTGTTATCTCTTCCTTCCCACAGTGGCCATGTTGTGTTAATCCCAGAGTTCAGTCTTCCTTTGGAGTACTACTTAATCCCTTTCCTAATAATAGTAGGGATCTGTCTTATTCTCATCGTCATATTTATGGTAAGTTTCTTCTTTTAATAATATTTTTTTCTTTCAAATCATCAGGAAACTGTCACACACTGAAGTTAAAGGAAGGTATACAGTAAAGGAAGAGTGAAGCTGTGTGTACTGCACATAACCTGTACCATGCTTACCTGTAATCATTTAGTTTCTCAATAAAACAAACAGGTGCAGAATTTTGTCAAAGGGTATCAAGAGCCTTTTGGATGTTCTCCCTGGCGTGTAACTGCCTATAGGAATTGTCCTCACTGCCAGTCTTACACTCCACAAGTGCTTGCTTTTTGGCCCCATACAGAGTGACCCGTCCTTGTGCTCTTGGACATGAAGAGCATATCCTGTCTTACCAAACTTAATAATCATTAGTCCCACTGTTCCACAGTGCAGGGCTCACTGTTTTGTACTGCAGGTGTAGTTACTAGTGCGCGAGCACAGAGCCTCACAGCACAGAGCATAGATCTCAGCACATGCATTGCCTCTAGAGGTTCTCAGTTGGGACATCTTTTCTTGAAACGGTAATATAGCATAGCTATATATTATTTCAGGATACTTAGCATCCCATTTTTTGTAATCTGTGCCCAATTTAGTATTTTACCTTTTAATAAAAAGAAAATAATGCATCAACTGCTCTGTAAACACTTATTAAAATATTTTTCTGCATTAGTATTTTTTGTACTGCAAGTTACGTATTTCATTGACAATCCTGGGCACGTTTGGGACAATTGCAATTGCAGCAGCGCTCTGAAAACAAAGTGGAATGATCACCTAGAGATGAAATTTTTTTTAGCAAAGCTTTTGCTACTGTCTTTTACAGTGTCCTTCTGGACAAAACCACCCCATTGAATCTAATTGTGTACACAGGACGATGGGTGAGCTGTTGAAAGGGTCAGGCTCAGGGAGTTGCAGTGAAGGGGGTGGTAACACCTGGCTGCTGGTTGGGCATCAGTGGTGCTCATCGGGGTTCAGCTTTACGGTGAGTTCTCTGCCGTGTTGCTGTGAGCAGCCTGGACAGAGGAGTTGAGTACACACTGAGTAAATTTGCCAAGGTTACTAAACTAGGAGATGCTGATTCCCTTGCGTATAGAGAGGCCTTCACAGAGACATCTCAATAGACTAGAGCACTGGACAATTAAATGATGCAGTGAAATTGATCCAGGGAGGTTCCAGGTTGGATTTGGTCCTCATTCTTTTCTGATTCTGTCCCCGCTTCTTTGAGACAGTCTTGTTTTTAACTAGGAGATTCACGTGAGACTGATTATCAGACTCTGATTGTTACTAAGGTTCTGGATTACAGCAGAAAAACTGCAGTTTGTGCATACAGTTTATTGTTCAACTGTGGTGAAAGAGTCTGAACAAACAGTTTAGATTCAAATATCCTTTGTTCGTTTGCTTGTCATCATATTTGAAAAAGAATGTCATATCACAGGTGCTAGATTTAGAAATTGAACAGAAATAGCATTAGGGACTACTAAGAAAATGGAAATAGAATCTTTGTTATGGTTATTTAGAGAGCTTGGTATTACTAGTTATGTAGTTATTTTACTTACTTAGTTATCTTAGTATGGCATAGTATAACATGTAACAATGACTCAAAGTAAACCCTTTATGCCTCCCCAAAGTACTATTTTAGATAATATGAAAACAGTTCTGATGAATGTGGGAATAATTCTCTAAAACAGCTGTAATAAACTAAATCTGTAAGGAAAACTATTCAAACTTACTGAACTGTGTTTTGCTGTGCAATATGCTTCCCACTTTTCACAGGCCTCAGTAGAGGATTGCAGCAATGGCCATTATTTTATGTAGTATGGACATACCTTTTTCTTTCTCTTTCCTCCCCCAAAAAAACTTGTGTATTCTCAGTTCCAAGTGCCATGTTTGTGGAGAACATCCTTTAGGCTTGTTTGGCTTCATCCTTATGTTCAGGCAACAGAAGAGGTTATTCTATGTTAGCTGGGGTTCCCTTTTGACCAACTTACTGCGTAACTTCATAAATCAAAACTTCTATTGTTTTTTTATTGTTTTAACATACTGTTCATGTTATCTTGTGCCTATTTCCAGATAACAAAATTTGTTCAGGACAGACACAGAGCAAGAAGGAATCGGCTTAGGAAGGATCAGCTTAAGAAACTTCCCGTACATAAGTTTAAGAAAGGCAAGTAGATCATTCTTTGTCTAAGTAATTGGACCCTATTGTTTTTAACACTAAAAACCCTCTAAATCAAAGGCATATTAAGTTTCAGAGGTAATTTTGAGTACACTTGAAATAGATAGTAGAGTTTGGAGTGAAAGCGTACAAAAAGTTTGGCTTGACCCTGTTCTCGCTGAAATAGAGGAGTTCTAATACTTCTTTAATAGGAGCAGAGCAGACTGTGGCTGAGCATTAAAACATTGCTTAGAAAAAAAACAGTGCAGAAATTGCATGAAAGCTCCTTGTTGTACTCCCATTACCAGTGACCACAGCAGGCCCTGTGTTGCAGTATTTCCTTTATTTTGAACTGCCACCTCCAGTGCTGCATCCAGCTCTGGAATCATCAGCACAGGACAGATGTGGATCTGCTGGATCCAGAGAAAGCCACGAATGTGCTCTGAGAGCTGGAGCCCCTCTGCTCTGGAGCCAGGCTGGGAGAGCTGGGGGCCTTCACCTGGAGAAGAGAAGGCTCCAGAGAGTCCTTAGTCCTTCCAGTGCCTGAAAAGATATGTCCGAAGAAAGGTAGAGACAGACATTTTAACAGGGCCTGTTGCAATAAGACAAGGGGGTGATGGTTTTAAACTGAAAGAGGGTAGATTCAGACTAGATAAAAGGAAGAAATTTTTTACGATAAGGGTGGTTACACACTTGCCCAGAGAGCTTATGGCTGCCCTGTCACTGAAACATTCCAAGGCCAGGCTGGATGAGTCTTGGAGCAACATAATCTAGCAAAAGGTGCCCCTGCTCACTGCAGGGTGGTGGAATAGATGACATTCCAGCTCACTCTGTTTAATGATTCTGTAATTATTAGTCTGGAAACTGGTAAATAGTAGTGACATATAAGTTGTCTGATATTGTAGAGTATAGAAACAAAACTATCTTGAGGGTGTAATTTCTTTACCTTCCTAGAGGAGTGATCCTTTCAATTGATCACAATACTTTTGTGAGGGCAAGAGTAATTCAAATTTAATACGAAGATACTTGCTGTTGCGAACATCTCTGTGGTGAGTAGGGAATGCAGTAACAAAATATGTGCAGTTGGCTTTCTGCAAAGTTCTAATCAACAGGCCTCATTTTGAATAATTCCACAGAAAGCAACATAGACTGTAGAAAAATCTGTTTTCTACACTAAAAGAGTTTTGGGGCAGTTGCTGTGTTGTGATTCTTTACAAAATGGTTTATGTTTTGGTCACACAAAAGTCAGTGGGAATTGAGATCTCACGTACGATGTCTTTATAACAAAAGCGAACACAGCAAAAAAAAGCTGTTTACTGCGCCTGTAATATGATTGGTTGCAAATCTGAATGTTCTGAAGAAAATAGCTCAGATGAGAACTGGTATTACAGAATTTATCCTCATAAATATATATTATTTCCAAGCTATCTTAACTTTACCCTAAAATGGAATCTAGGCCAAGACTGAAATGATTTTTAGATCTGAAATGCAATGAAATTAAAGAGTGTAGCCTTTCACTCCTGTAGAAAAGAACATGTCATAAATTTAGGGAAGATAGAATGCTGTGGGAGAGATGTTATCAAGAAATTAAAAATGAATGGAGGAGTATTTTTCTACACTGAGTGTCAAAAGTTACAGTCATAATGAGTGGTGAGGTATCTGATAATGAATCCAGAATTTGGGTGTTGTTATATCCACAACATTTAAAAAATGAAAGTGGTTTGTTAGGTGTCAGTGTGAAAGAGGAGCTTAACTTCATACAGTTGTCTTTGAACTACTTTGTGTACACATGGCGAAAAAGCCCCAACACATAACAAATAGTAAGCTGAAAGAGGGCATGTCATTTTATGTAAATACATATTTTTAAGTATCATGTGTGTTGACTTTTTTGTGTACATATATGCAGATACATGTGATTGAGCAATAGTGGGCGATGGGTGTGTCTCAATGACTTTTAAAGAGCTCTGTCACAGTAAGTGGAGTTCTGCAGTTTATTATGTATTCCTAAATTGATTAATTTTTTCCCTGAAAATGGGATTATAAGTGGTCTAATTACTGTTCATTACTGACCCATCTGCGTGACTGCACAGTTCGTTATGATCTAATAGAGAAAACACAACAGAAACTCTGCCAGAGTCTCAGCTGTAGTTTTGCATTCTGCGTTGCTCAAAGCACACATACATGTGTGAATAGGTAATTCTGTATTTCTGAAAATATTCTTTTTTATTTATATGTGCCAAGTAGTTAGAAGATAATTTTGTTTACTAAATACTCTTCATGCACAGTTTATTTAAGCAAGATAGTTTATTTTGCAGCTATGTCCATACTTCATTTTTTCATGATTCTTTTGGTGGTTCTGAGTTAGCTTCTAAATTAGAATAACAGGAATTTGAGAAAAAGATACCTGAAAAGTGTCCCTTTTAGAAATTAAATTAGATCTCGAGGGGCATGTGGTCATGGAGCTGAAACAGCTTGGGAACTAGTCCAGGAGAAAGAAATCCTGTGTGCCTGGGTGCCAAGGAGAGCCGGTGTCCCTGATCTCAGCTGCTGTGTGGATCTGCCTCCCTTTCCCAAGCCACAGGGAGAGCAGGCACCTGGGAATAGCACTGGTTAATTGCAGGTGTGATGATCTGTGGGAGGTGGGGAGTAGGTGGACTGCAGCGGATAGACACTGTGGCTGCTGCTGGAGCAACAGGGCCAAGGGTTTGTTGCACATTACTCTGCAGTGTTGGCAGGAGTAGGAGAAATACCTGTGGTGGCAAGAAACTTTACATGTACCTACCTGTCATAGACATGAGTGTGAAGTTCCACTGCTGTGTCATTTTCTTTTGAGGGTGCTGCTGTTCTTGGCCAGGGAATGCCCTGAGGAGATGAGCCTGCTTGAGAATAGCTGTCACTTTCCAGCACTGTTCTTTGGATCCCCCCAGAGTACTGCAGGATGTATCTGGGGTGTCCATCCTTAGGCAAGGTGGGCCACACCCCCTTTTTCCCTGAGGCACTGTCCTTGGTGCCTTCCCTTACTGCACAGTGTGTAACCAGGGCACAGGCACCCAGCACCACATGTTGGGCAGATGACTGCCCATGTGATGAGATGGACTAACATGAAGTGGAGCACTTGAACCTGTGAATGTCCAGTCCTTCAACCAGACGTGTCCATAAAGTGATGGGGAGGCTGCTGCCACATGTGCTAATGGCCGTGTGATGGGTACAGACGGGCTGGGCCAGGCTGGTTGTTTTCGGGTACAGTAGTTTGCGCATCTAAAGAACACTTCGTGGTCAGGGGAGCGTGCAGCAGGAACAAGAGGCTGCCTGAGGGGAGACGGTGCAGTGCTGGACAGTGATAGGACAGTCAAGTTCAGTTGCGTGAATACAGTGCTCATGGTATAATGGGAGAAGTACCATCAGGAGACAAAGTAGCAGCACCCGATGGGTCTGAATTCAAGAGGTGTATGAAAGAAGAGTTCACCAACTTTTGCAGATGTTAAGGAAACTTTCCTGTCTGACCATTCAGATGCAACTCTGGGAGTCCATTTCCATCTCCTTCAAGATGCTGTTCTCTTAGGAATTTGTGTCACACATCTAGAGCCTTGACATAAAACTAGATTTAGGGAAAGGGGGAGGTTTGTCCCATTACTAGGATTGCTGGCTGAGCATCCTGAAAGGCTGGTTCAGAGTATCGCTGTTCCAGTGGTCAAGTTTTGTTTTCACTTCCAACCTGATGATTCCTGATCAGATGATGGTCTTCCCCCCTCCTGCCTTCAGCTTCTCTCTTCTCTGTCCATGGGATTCTTTCTCTGCGGTGTTTATATAGAAGGCTGAATCCTCTTTCAGCCCTCAGATTGCTAGGTTTAAATTATCAGGCTCTTAAAAATTATTTTCCTTGCATAGTAGTTTCTCTGCTATGTAATCATAATCTTTCTTTGTTTCTGTTTAAATTAATCTTTGAGGGGTGTGGAGGGCCATGTGAAGACTGAACAGTACTTATACCTCTGGGAGGACTGCTCTGAATGTGTCCTACTGCAGCAGGTTTCTTTTTCCCTTTTGTATCACATTAGGAATACTAGCAATCAACCGCTACACCCTGTTTCTTCTCAAGTGTTTATAACTGATGAAATCTCAGCTAAAAATTCCCGAGGATGTAACTTGGATCTTATAGTACTGAATTTAATTCATGTGCCATTATTCCAGATTTACAGATTTCTCTCTGCTATCCCAGGTGCCCTCTGGATAATGCCTACTTAATCGTGTCTTGTATATCTGTAACTGATATGGTCCTTGGGTGTGTATCAATATTGCTCCAAAGCAATTTTGTAACAAGACAGTACCAGTAACTTTCCTCCAGCCTAATGACTTCCTCCAACACCACCAGGAGCAGCTTCCATTTACCAGCTCTCTTTGCTAATCCTCGCTGCCTTTACTGACCTGGAGCAGTCATGTCACATACAGAACTTTTCTGGCCATTGTGGCAATGTCCAAGGAGAGAAGATGTGCCATATTTTTTTAATTCTGGAAATTGCCTACCTTCCTTGTGACCCTGCTAGGTTTGATCCTGTTTTCTCACTATTTATGTATCTTATAAATGGTACTCGTGAAGTGCCCTAAACTATGTTATGGGCTGCTCTGGAAAGGGCCCTCTTGTCCCTTTCCACAGAGCTCATATGTACTTCCCAGAAGAGAATCCTGGGTGCAGAGAGGTAAGGAAGGCACCAAAAGCTTCAGGACTTTCTGTCCTTGCCTGGAGAAAGACAATCTACGTGTGTTGAGGAAGAGGGTTTAAGAACCAAACCATGGAATTTTATTTGTTCTCTCACTGCATTGTTCTGCTTGCTGCTGTTTGGTCTCAAAACTTTGATAGGAAGCAGTGAATGAATTCCTTATTTTTCTCTACTTGTGTGCAGCTTTTGCTTTACCCATTGAACTATCTTTTTCTCAAAAGTTTTCTCACTTTTTTCCTTCTGCCCCTTTTTTCTGTCCCTTGGGGGAAGCGAGTGGCTGGGCTGAAGCCACTGCAGGACTGGAGCAGCTTTGGAGGCCATTGTCTTCAGGAAAAGGGAAAGAGCCATGGGAACTGATGGAAGGAGCATGTTGTAAAACCCTTGACCAAAAAAATGAAATGGGAATGCATTAACCTTTAAAAAGTGTCTCTCCTTTGGTCATAAAACATACCACACCAACATACACTGTGTCAGTACTGTCGGTGCTGTGTATCCTGTTTGTGAAGTTTGAGTTACAAAACACTGAAATTCTTCCTGCGGCCAGACTGTCATTCTTGATTATTATTCTTATTTTTATCCAGTTTTCTTTGTTGCTATTTTTCTGCCTTAAGTTTTGTCAATAATGTATTAAAACCTGTATAGTAAAGCGAATGCTATATTTTAAATCCTTTTATCTTACTTTCAATAAGCATGAAAAAATACTGTAGAGATAGCACTTCACACAGTTTAAAATATTTTTATTAACCTTAAGTGGATGAGCTTTGGTCCCAGAGTTGTGAAAAGTTCAGCAGTAGCTCTGCAGCTGGCAGGAACTGCCCTGCATGGGCAGGGGGAAGTGGTGGTTCCTTCAGCCTGAGGAACAAGCCGGGAGAGCCCATGTGCGTGTCAGGAGAGTCTGCTGCAAGTCCTTTAAAGTCAAACTAATTCTCAATTATGTGCTGTAGGAGATGAATACGATGTGTGTGCCATCTGTCTGGATGAATATGAGGATGGAGACAAGCTCAGGATCCTTCCATGCTCTCATGGTAAGCAGCTGTATTTTAGGTTTGAATTTAGATTAAAACAGCTTTCCAAAACACTGTCCAAAACCCGCAGCAAATACGTTTAGTGAGTGATTTATGAAATTTTTTTGCTAATATTCAAGAATGAATGTACAAAGTGGGAAAAGTGAAAAGCTTGCTTTCTCTTTTTAAATCCTAAAATGCTAGCATCCCCACTTTGCATTTTTCCTTGGATGTACACATGAAAGAAAATATGGGCTTGATGCTGTCCCCTAAATACCTGTATTCATTGTAATACTTTCTACATTTTAAAAAATAGGCTTTCACTTTCCCCAAAACAAATAAACCACAAAATTGAGTTCTTGGTGACCTGGAGGTGCAGCTGAAGGTATGGGTCTGTCCTGGAGTCTGCAGCCATGCACACCACTGCCTGACTGCACTTGGAAGTCAGTTAGTGAAATATTTTCCCTGTGACAGTCTTTCTCAAGTCCAGCCCACTGCAGAGGTGTTACAGCCTTCTATACACAGCCAGCACAGCAGGTGACAGGCTGAGCTTTTTAGAACCTCAGTCATAAAACCAATTTCAAACTAGGCTGACAAACAAAGAGTTCTCAGAAGAGAAAGAACAGGTCCATGGCGTCTCTCCCAGTGGGGGACTGCAGAGGTAGCTTAACATGAACACCACCAACCACCACCATCAGTTCGTGTGGAGAACATGTTGCCAGTGTGCTTGACCAGGTACTAAACATTACATTGCTGGCCTGTGTAAATATGAGCTCTTTGCCAAGTAAAAGTCTCTCTTATAAAGAAGAGCTGAGTTTTTAATACCATAAGTAAGACACTTAAATACTTTTTTTTTAAACACGGCCAGTCCAGTTGCAGTGCCAATTGCAGACCTAATTTAAGATCCACAAAATCATGCAATAATGTCATTTAATAATGAGGTGCTTTGATACATGTTGGTGTGGAGGTGAGAGGCAATGTGAGGATGATGATGGTGGGCATGCCTGCTGCAGTGGATGGAATGGCTCAAAAAGCTTTAAAGTTTGTAATCAAATGTGGCCTGTTGTACTACTGCTCTCATTCACTCAGTAGAGAGCACAGGTATTCATTGCATATACCCACGTGACTGAGATCTTAATCCATCAGGTGTTTTGTACAGGCTGTGTGCCAACAAACTTGGGACTAAAATTCTCTGTGTGACTTACATTCTACAATTCTCCCGTGTCACTGAAGAGAAACACAGTTTAACAGGTTTCCCTGTCCTTTTCACTGTGATAATAATGTCCTTGTATTTTGTTTTCTAACAGCATATCACTGCAAGTGTGTGGACCCGTGGCTGACAAAAACAAAAAAAACCTGTCCTGTCTGTAAGCAGAAAGTGGTCCCTTCCCAGGGGGACTCTGACTCAGAGACAGACAGCAGCCAAGAGGAGAACGAAGTGTCTGAGAACACTCCTCTGCTCAGACCTTTGGCCTCGGTCAGCACACAGTCCTTCGGGGCTCTGTCAGAGTCCCATTCCCATCAGAACATGACCGAGTCCTCGGAGTATGAGGAGGATGACAATGACAATGTTGATAGCAGTGATGCGGAAAATGGGATGAATGAAGAAAGTGTAGTGGTTCAGCTGCAGCCCAGTGAGGACAGGGAGTACAGAGTGGCAAACACTGTCTGAGACTACTAATGACCCATAGGTGTATGAACAAAAGGGTTCTTAAGGCTATTTACAAACCTTTGCATAGGGAATCTCTTTTAATCTGTAATCCATTTGGTTTCTTTGATAGGAGCAGCAGTTCATGTAGTAGTACTCTGGTTAAATCATTACAGGTAGATTTATTTTTGATTGAGTTATTCAGTCACACATTCTGTCTTCTCAAAACCAACCGTTAAACTGGACTTCACAATGCTAATGAATAATGTTAATAGTTTATATCAATAGAAATATCACAGAGACTCTAAATGTCTCTTGTTGAAACGGGATTTCTCTGGAAGTACTTTTATTTCTATTTTGTAGCTATAACTGGGTCATCCTGAGAGCAATATTTATTACATGTAGATATGTGTTACCCCTTAGGCCCAACAAAAACTGTATTTGCATGTTTGTATAGTTTTCCTAAAAATTGTCACCACTGCTGAAAGGAAAATGTAGAACAGATCAATATTCTCTGTGCTGGTATGTAAAAACAAAGCAGAAGAAATTCCACTTTTATCTTAAAGCAGTGATTCCAAATAATCCTTTGGAGTTTGCCATGGTAGCTGAGTTTAAGCAGTTCCATTGAGCAATTCCCAGGATGAGGAAGCTTAGAATATATGTTTAGTTTTGAGCAATTCACAAGGTCAGGTCCACCATAAGCACATTAATTGTCCCTCCTTGCTACTACTTCGTTGTCTGGTTTCCAGTGAGGAGGTGGGGGTTGGGAGACAACCGAGACAGAGGTTTTGTTCCACATAGAAAAAGAAGTTTAGGTAAGTATTATATTGATCCTTGGCTCATATACCTCTTACTAAGAGCATTTTATGCTGCATTAGTCTGCTAAACTGTATATAAAAAATTGTTCTTTTCAAATACCTGATTTGAAAACAAGAGCTTACACCTGTCTCACAGAACTCAGTACTTACCAGTGTATCACAAAAAAGGTAGATTCTATATAATACCTCTGTAACTATGTAGAAAGTAAAACCATGCATATACTCAATGGAGATTTTTTATATGGCCTTGACTAAGGAAAGCTTGAAAGAATGTTAATAAACATGTTTTCCACTTTAAATATCAAAAGCAGTTTATTGAACTTTTGCATCACTTGAGACCTTGAGTACTTGCCTACATTACTGAGACTGAAGTGCTTTTGAAGATGAAGAATATGGAACTGTTGGGATCTCTGAGCAGATGTTGCCTGCGTCATACTGTGAACCAGAGTACAAGGAGTTGCACTGACCAGGGCTGCGTGCAGGGGGTCTGAGTTATGCAGAAAACCTTCATTTTTGTTCACTTCTAGCTTGAGGAGGAGTTTGGACTGGCCAGAGTCTGTACATGTAGTTTGCCTGAGGGAGCGTGAAGGAGGACCAGGGCGCTCTGAACAATTCCTACCCAGGTGGCAGCGCCTGCAGAGCCACAGCACCAGTGCTGGAACCCTGGACAGGCGATGGCAGGTGAGGTGGTCCCAGATGTGATTTCTGACCTAACACTCCATGCAGCCACACACCCTGCAGTGCAGATCTGTTTTCTGGGCCTGGCTGAGAGCAGAGAAAGTTTATTTTTCATAATGAGGCACAGTAAAAGGATCATAACGAAAGGATGATTAATCTCCAAACCACTGCTGCCAGCAGCCATGGGGTAATGACAGTCAGTGTAGTGGTATATTTTCACCAGGCAAAATTCCCCTTCAGCGTGCATATGTCTAGGTGAGTCCAAATGGGAAAATGGTTTCTGAAAATGTAATTACTAAGCTGAAAGATGTTTCTTAAAATAAGTCCCTGCTGTTGCTGTGTGTGTGTTTATTCATTATTGTAATCCAGGCACCCCAAAATCTGGAGTTCCAGAACCATGAACTGACCTAAACTTTGTAATACGCTCTTATGTAATTCTAGTGCCTGCAATCAGGTTATGCTAGGAAAACTCACCAACAAATGCATTTGAAAAAGTAATTTGAACAACACCTAATTCTTAACCAAGCAGAAGTGTATGGGTGACATACACCCACTAAAGAGAGGGGAATTGGTCAGAAAGGAACAATGTCACACTAAGGAATGTGATGACAAGTACCTGGTGTGTGCTGCCAGCAGCTGCTCTGCCTCTGAGGTGCTGCTACAGTCAATTCCATCCACTCTGGCCTTACCACAGAAGCAGCTTTGGGAATGTGCTACCCTCATCCTCCTAACCAGGGAGAAACAAAGTTCTGCAGTCAAAAGGTGAGTGCAACTTTGTGGTCAGACACTGAGCACAGCTTCACATGTGTTTTATGGGGGAAGCAGATTTGCATCATCTGTACCAGTTACTACTGAACAGGAATTTGCTCTGTTGCTCTGGGTGTGTTGGTCTGTTCTAACTTTGGCACTGGGAGATCCAGTTCAGACACAGAGCCACTTGGCAGTGGGAGAATATGAACACTATATATAGGAAGGTTTTAGTTAGACCCAGATCTCGTGCCAAGCAGAGGAGCAGGTGCAGCTGACACTGATGATGAAGGTGTCGGGGAAGGAGAGGAGAACAAAGGCATTTTCAGGTCCTGTCCTGACTAGTTTGAGGGCCCAAGAAGGCAGAGCCATTCTACAGATTCACCTCCCATGATCTGGGCTTGGCTGTCCTCCCATCCCACATGCTCCAGGGCTCACCATCGCATCCATTGGGCCTGTGTTTTTAGTTCTCAGCAGAAGTAGCAAATACAGGTGCAATCCTTTAAGAGAATGGAGACTTTAAATCTGCCCCTTCCCTGGGTGAGGGGAGCACATTCCCACCTTGGGTGTACTGACCTGGGTAGGCCACCACAGACTCCTCTGCCAGGTCCTATGCGAAGTCTCCTTCAGCTTGTTGCAGGAATGGTATATTGGGCATTCAGAGGGCAGGGGAAACCTGCACCAGAGAGCTGGATAAATGTGGAATTAAGAGATGAGAAATCATCTCCTAATTTAAGATCTACCCCAAAGACTGCCTGGCTTTTGACTGAGGTGGTATTATCACACTACTTATCATATTATCATACTACTGCTGTCCTGCAAAACTTAAAACTGCACTTAGACCTCCTGTTAGTGTGGCCAGCCATGCACTGAAGGGCCTCAGAGGATTCCTGGGTGTAGGGGGGAAAGATTACCAACAGTCTGGTTTTGTTTGGTTGGAATAAATTTATTTCATCTGTCTGTAAACAAGGTGTTTTTAATAGTTATGGCATTTTTTGAAATGCATATTAAATCAGATGAGTTAGACTGTATCCCAGATGTAACAAAGTGCAGGGAAAGAAATGGACAAATCAGCAACAAGAATTTGTTTAAATCTGTACATTATCCACAAGGCCCAACAATAGAAGCAAATACTAGAATGTCCCTAAGGTAGTGCCAGTCAAAAGAAACCCTCAGAGTCAGTTAAAATCCATCTCACAATAGCAACAGTTCATTTTTTTTTTTTTTTAACAATAGTATGGCACAGAATACATATTAAAAAATTCATCACAAGACAGCCAAGTCAGTTATTCCAACCACTACCATCTCCCATTTATTCTTTAGTATACAGAGTTCTGCAGTTCTTGCAATGGACATACAGGTCAGAACCGTGCCTGAACTGAGTTTGGTTACAGACGTTTCAGATGACTCGTGCACAAGGCAGCTCACTCCATCATTTCTGCAGCAAGGGTGTGACAGGCCAGATGAAGATTTTTAACTTTGAAATGGTATTTTGACAGTTTAGCTTACAAACTACCGACCTTCATCCAAACAGTGGCTTCAGAGCAGCCAAACTCTGCACCACTGAGTGATCTGGCAGAAAGACTGAAGCCAGTCAGAGCTCCCAGGATAGCTGAAGGTGGCAGTTTTCCACAATGACATTGCAGTTTCATATTAAAAAACAAAAACAACACCCCCCACCCCCCGACCCCCAAGCTGCAAATTAAAATTGGTCCTATGAGAAACTGAAACCAGACACACTCCAGCTGGTTATGCCGGGCTAGCTAGTGGCCACAGTGGCAGCCTTGTACAAGTCAACTACAGAACAGGAGCTGGCAAAAAAAAAAAAAAAAAAAAGTGCCTGAGCTATTGTAATGATGGAATGTCTGGGGAGTCCCTAGGATGGTGGTTTAAGGTCATGGGAGGAAGTGCATCTGTACCCTTTCATAGTTTTGTGATTGCACTTGTTAAGCAGTACAACCTTCAGACATCATCAAGAAAATGTAAGAGACTTAAGCCTACAGTGAAGTGCAATGACAAAACTAATGTGACATTAATAGCTTTTGAGTGGCAAATTGGTTAAACAAACCAGGCACTATAAAAATGGGTGTAAGCAAACACATGGGTTTAAAAAACAGAAACAAAGAGAGGGACAGAAGTGAAGATATGCACGCACTTTTTCCTCCCAACCATGCTCTGTGAAAGGAAGACTAGTGAGCTGTGACTTGCTCAAAGTGCTGAAGAGGCATTGATCAAATTAGATTGTACAATCGGCACCTTGTTTAGTATCTTGGTTTAGTTGTCAATATCACACTAATTGCTAAGACAAAGCAGAGCCTACACTTGGCATGTTCCCCTCCCAAGTTTCAAGTTATCATGCATATCATCGTTGTGGTGGTGCCAGACGGGCTCGGTTACCTACAGTGGTTACAGAGATGAACAAGGGGGAACTGGAGTTATGACAGTAGGAAATGGGTAAATAAAAAACCACAAACTACCATCTACGGTCTGGTAGCACTGAGCACAAGCGGGTGGTGGTGCAGACAGCTGCTAGGTGGATGGGGAGAGGCTGCTCAGACATCAGACCTCCTCAAGTATAAAGCCAGTTCATATGCTTTCTTGTTGAGTGTCCCTCCATGGACACCTTCCTTTCCCATGACTATAACCAATGCTGGAGTACACAAGGAAACAAAACAGAAATGAAAAGAATTAAAGGGAAAAAAAAAAAGAACACCTTTCCCCACCAACAAAGGGATACAAAGGAGACACAGGTTCATACCCCATCACCCTGCATTGCTAGTAAAGTTTCCAGAATGTAAGGTTTAAAGCTCACCGCCAGGAAAGTTTAATAGCAATCTTCCCCTAATACTTAACAGTCTGCCTAACAACTAGAACCCAGAGTCTCTCAAGTATTTTGCCATTGAGTATGCCTTCTTATTCAATCCGCCTCCATGGACCCCTTCTTTGCCCATTACAAAGACCAAGACTGAAAGAGAAAAGAAAAAAAGTTTTTAAAAGAGTGTGTTAGACATGGAAATAATGCAAGTTTTAGGCAGTGCAATAAACACCCTCAAATTCAAGAGTCAGTATTTGGGTATTAAGCTAGTTTAACAGTTTTGTTAAAACATGGATGTAGACAGGGCTACAAGCTATCCTCAGGGATTTTATCCAACTATGGAAGTTGTTAAGAGTTCACTGCTAAGAAAAATGCCACGAGCTATCAAAAAACCATTACAGTGTCTCTCACCATCAAGGTGAGTTGGGCTGAGACTTTCCAAGCAATAACACAAGTATAAACCACACTTTTTACATAAGACAAAATGCAGGGACAATTGTCATGCTGAGTCTCTCCCCGCTCCCCCAAAATCCAGCAAGGTGTCCCAGATTGTCTGGTGAAAGGAACACTGGAGGCTCCTCACCAGCAACTGCCACTGTGAGCTGCCATCATATGTCCCCCAGCAGGGAGAGTGACACAGTGAGCACTGGGCTGCCACACGCCAGGGACTCTTCGCCAAGCTGGGAATGCTGCAGCCAGTCTACCTCTACGTGATCTTACATCGGGGCCTCAAGTTGCGCCAGGGAAGGTTTAGGTTGGGTATCAGGAAAATTTCTTCACTGAAAGGGTTGTCCAGCCCTGGCACAGGCTATGCTGAGCAGTGGTTAAGTCCCCATCCCTGGAGGGATTTAAAAGCTGTGTGGTTGTGGCACTTGAGGATGTGGGTCAGTGGTGGCCTTGGCAGCACTGGGAGAATGGTTGGACTCTATGATCGTGGAGGGCTTTTCCAACCTTAATGACTCTATGATTCTATTTCCATAGCAATTTGCTCAGAAAAGCTTAAGACAGTTCTCATTGGCACTTCGCAAGTCAGAACTCTGCTTGTTTCACTTCAGTGCTGCCAACCCTCTTCCTGCATCCCTGCCCTGGGCTTTAGCCTACAGACACCTGCTCTGCCTTTGGTTCTACACCTATAAGCGAAAGTCTGGTCACTCATGAACCTGTTCCACAGCCATCCCAAAAATGCTAGCCCAGGTGTTTCCAACATAAGGCACACCACTCCCAGCCAGTATTTTATATCCCAGATGAGCGGCTGCCCCATAATAGGTTTTACTGGAAGTTAAACGAAGAGCACAAGGAGCAGGTATGTGAGCATGAAGCACATTTCTCAGTGGTACCAAACTGGATGGGCTTTTTTTGCCTGGACAGACTTCAGCAGGCTCAGTAGGAGATGCAAGAAGAGTTAGTGTAGAACTCTTTAAGTAGGAGCAGCTCATACATAAGATTCCCATCTTTGCAGAATAAACTTTCCATCAAGCAATTTACAATGAGAATGCTGCAGTCACTGCCTGTCATTAACAGACCCCTCCTGAGCTTCAGGTATCAAGTGATAGAATACCAGCTAAGCCTACTTGGAGCTGCCTGCTTTTTCCTGCTTGTCAGGGACTTGTTAACCCTTGCACAGCCTGGTGCTGGGCTGGGATGCAGGTGGGAACAGGGATGAGTGTAATTCCCAGTTAGAACTCAGCTAGAGCACTGCCATCCACCTCCTTGCATCACTTCCCAAAATTAGCCATTAAATACAGGAGTTTGGTTTTCTTAATAGCTGGAGTCTATGCTTAGGGTCACATTCCTAATTTAGCGATCTGAAGGTAGAGAAGAGGGTGCTTACCTCGTCCAGCTCTGCCTACAGCAACATTATATGTCGGCTCACCACCTTGACTCTTTGTCCTGATGTCCATTGTGCAGTCACCATCGACATACAGGCTATCTCTGATCACAGAGCACTTCTTTGCACCAAGGGTCAGACCATTGGTGAAGAAACCCTCTCGGTCTTTTCCTACAATCATATCTATTTCTCCTGGCTGCCAAAGGAAAGAGCTCAGAGTTAGCACGACAGGGTTTTATTGCTGTAATTTCTATTTAGAACCGGCCCTGTCTCGTGTGGAGAGACCGAGGCCGTGATTTCCCCTCGCTCCCCGCAGGAAGTGCTCCAGAACACAGGGCTTTGTTAGGCGCAGTCTGCGCTGCTCCGCGGTCGCTGCGCGCGGGGGAGCCTCTGCCTCGGCGATTCCGGGCCTGAGCCCGTTAAACAGCGCACGGCGTTTGTCGGAGACTGACCCCGGGCTGGCGCGGACTCTGTCCGCACCTGTCCCGGGAGATCAGCCCGGGGCCTGCCCGCATGGGCGGCATCAGCCCGGCTCTGGCCCGCCGGCAGGGCCCAGGCTGCTCCCGCCGCCGCGGCCCCTCCACCTCCCCCTCGGGAAGGGCCCCGGGCCCGGAGGTTGGGGGGGGGTGCGGCGCGGGCCCGGCCGCACCGCGGCGGCCGCAAAGTGCAGCGTCACGGCGGGCCCGGCCCCCCGACCGCGGCCCAGGCGGCCCCGCTCCGCCTCGGCCCGGACCGGGCCCGCCGCGCCCGGGGCGGGGCCGCGTGGGGCCGGGGGAGCCCCGCCGGCGGTCCCGCACGGGCCTTATCTTCGGGTGGCGGGGCCGCGGAGCCGGGCGGGCCGGGGGCGCGGGCGGGCAGGGCGGGGGAGCATCAATGGCAGAGCGCCATCTTGGCGGAGAAAACATGGAGCCGGCGGCGCGGTAGCGTTCGAGCCGCCTTCCTCCGCCGCCCGCCCGCCCGCTCCGCACCGGGCCCGCCGCCCGCACCCCCCGCCCTGG